>CAWWDL010000190.1:0-24578 GCA_963942545.1 Oxycera nigricornis | reverse complement strand
GAAAAAGGGCGCAAAACGTGCGGAGCACCCTAGCGGGCGAGGAAATCCAGTTTTTTCCGCGAAAAAATCAAAAGCCCGCGAACGGCAGCCAAAACATGTCACAATCCAACTGCGAGCAAGTGACCCTGAAAAAGGGCGCAAACGTGCGGAGCACCCTAGCGGGCGAGGAAATCCAGTTTTTTCCGCGAAAAAATCAAAAGCCCGCGAACGGCAGCCAAAACATGTCACAATCCAACTGCGAGCAAATGACCCGAAAAAGGGCGCAAAACGTGCGGAGCACCCTAGCGGGCGAGGAAATCCAGTTTTTTCCGCGAAAAAATCAAAAGCCCGCGAACGGCAGCCAAAACATGTCACAATCCAACTGCGAGCAAATGACCCGAAAAAGGGCGCAAAACGTGCGGAGCACCCTAGCGGGCGAGGAAATCCAGTTTTTTCCGCGAAAAAATCAAAAGCCCGCGAACGGCAGCCAAAACATGTCACAATCCAACTGCGAGCAAATGACCCGAAAAAGGGCGCAAAACGTGCGGAGCACCCTAGCGGGCGAGGAAATCCAGTTTTTTCCGCGAAAAAATCAAAATCCCGCGAACGGCAGCCAAAACATGTCACAATCCAACTGCGAGCAAATGACCCGAAAAAGGGCGCAAAACGTGCGGAGCACCCTAGCGGGCGAGGAAATCCAGTTTTTTCCGCGAAAAAATCAAAAGCCCGCGAACGGCAGCCAAAACATGTCACAATCCAACTGCGAGCAAATGACCCGAAAAAGGGCGCAAAACGTGCGGAGCACCCTAGCGGGCGAGGAAATCCAGTTTTTCCGCGAAAAAATCAACAGCCCGCGAACGGCAGCCAAAACATGTCACAATCCAACTGCGAGCAAATGACCCGAAAAAGGGCGCAAACGTGCGGAGCACCCTAGCGGGCGAGGAAATCCAGTTTTTTCCGCGAAAAAATCAAAAGCCCGCGAACGGCAGCCAAAACATGTCACAATCCAACTGCGAGCAAATGACCCGAAAAAGGGCGCAAACGTGCGGAGCACCCTAGCGGGCGAGGAAATCCAGTTTTTTCCGCGAAAAAATCAAAAGCCCGCGAACGGCAGCCAAAACATGTCACAATCCAACTGCGAGCAAATGACCCGAAAAAGGGCGCAAAACGTGCGGAGCACCCTAGCGGGCGAGGAAATCCAGTTTTTTCCGCGAAAAAATCAAAAGCCCGCGAACGGCAGCCAAAACATGTCACAATCCAACTGCGAGCAAATGACCCGAAAAAGGGCGCAAAACGTGCGGAGCACCCTAGCGGGCGAGGAAATCCAGTTTTTTCCGCGAAAAAATCAACAGCCCGCGAACGGCAGCCAAAACATGTCACAATCCAACTGCGAGCAAATGACCCGAAAAAGGGCGCAAAACGTGCGGAGCACCCTAGCGGGCGAGGAAATCCAGTTTTTTCCGCGAAAAAATCAACAGCCCGCGAACGGCAGCCAAAACATGTCACAATCCAACTGCGAGCAAATGACCCGAAAAAGGGCGCAAAACGTGCGGAGCACCCTAGCGGGCGAGGAAATCCAGTTTTTTCCGCGAAAAAATCAACAGCCCGCGAACGGCAGCCAAAACATGTCACAATCCAACTGCGAGCAAATGACCCGAAAAAGGGCGCAAAAGTTGCGGAGCACCCTAGCGGGCGAGGAAATCCAGTTTTTTCCGCGAAAAAATCAAAAGCCCGCGAACGGCAGCCAAAACATGTCACAATCCAACTGCGAGCAAATGACCCGAAAAAGGGCGCAAAACGTGCGGAGCACCCTAGCGGGCGAGGAAATCCAGTCTTTTCCGCGAAAAAATCAACAGCCCGCGAACGGCAGCCAAAACATGTCACAATCCAACTGCGAGCAAATGACCCGAAAAAGGGCGCAAAAGTTGCGGAGCACCCTAGCGGGCGAGGAAATCCAGTTTTTTCCGCGAAAAAATCAAAAGCCCGCGAACGGCAGCCAAAACATGTCACAATCCAACTGCGAGCAAATGACCCGAAAAAGGGCGCAAAACGTGCGGAGCACCCTAGCGGGCGAGGAAATCCAGTTTTTTCCGCGAAAAAATCAACAGCCCGCGAACGGCAGCCAAAACATGTCACAATCCAACTGCGAGCAAATGACCCGAAAAAGGGCGCAAAAGTTGCGGAGCACCCTAGCGGGCGAGGAAATCCAGTTTTTTCCGCGAAAAAATCAAAAGCCCGCGAACGGCAGCCAAAACATGTCACAATCCAACTGCGAGCAAATGACCCGAAAAAGGGCGCAAAACGTGCGGAGCACCCTAGCGGGCGAGGAAATCCAGTTCTTTCCGCGAAAAAATCAACAGCCCGCGAACGGCAGCCAAAACATGTCACAATTCAACTGCGAGCAATTGACCCGAAAAAGGGCGCAAAACGTGCGGAGCACCCTAGCGGGCGAGGAAATCCAGTTTTTCCGCGAAAAAATCAAAAGCCCGCGAACGGCAGCCAAAACATGTCACAATCCAACTGCGAGCAAATGACACGAAAAAGGGCGCAAAACGTGCGGAGCACCCTAGCGGGCGAGGAAATCCAGTTCTTTCCGCGAAAAAATCAACAGCCCGCGAACGGCAGCCAAAACATGTCACAATCCAACTGCGAGCAATTGACCCGAAAAAGGGCGCAAAACGTGCGGAGCACCCTAGCGGGCGAGGAAATCCAGTTTTTTCCGCGAAAAAATCAACAGCCCGCGAACGGCAGCCAAAACATGTCACAATCCAACTGCGAGCAAATGACCCGAAAAAGGGCGCAAAACGTGCGGAGCACCCTAGCGGGCGAGGAAATCCAGTTCTTTCCGCGAAAAAATCAACAGCCCGCGAACGGCAGCCAAAACATGTCACAATCCAACTGCGAGCAAATGACCCGAAAAAGGGCGCAAAACGTGCGGAGCACCCTAGCGGGCGAGGAAATCCAGTTTTTTCCGCGAAAAAATCAACAGCCCGCGAACGGCAGCCAAAACATGTCACAATCCAACTGCGAGCAAATGACCCGAAAAAGGGCGCAAAAGTTGCGGAGCACCCTAACGGGCGAGGAAATCCAGTTTTTTCCGCGAAAAAATCAAAAGCCCGCGAACGGCAGCCAAAACATGTCACAATCCAACTGCGAGCAAATGACCCGAAAAATGGCGCAAAACGTTCGGAGCACCCTAGCGGGCGAGGAAATCCAGTTTTTTCCGCGAAAAAATCAAAAGCCCGCGAACGGCAGCCAAAACATGTCACAATCCAACTGCGAGCAATTGACCCGAAAAAGGGCGCAAAACGTGCGGAGCACCCTAGCGGGCGAGGAAATCCAGTTCTTTCCGCGAAAAAATCAACAGCCCGCGAACGGCAGCCAAAACATGTCACAATCCAACTGCGAGCAAATGACCCGAAAAAGGGCGCAAAACGTGCGGAGCACCCTAGCGGGCGAGGAAATCCAGTTTTTTCCGCGAAAAAATCAACAGCCCGCGAACGGCAGCCACAACATGTCACAATCCAACTGCAAGCAAATGACCCGAAAAAGGGCGCAAAAGTTGCGGAGCACCCTAGCGGGCGAGGAAATCCAGTTTTTTCCGCGAAAAAATCAAAAGCCCGCGAACGGCAGCCAAAACATGTCACAATCCAACTGCGAGCAAATGACCCGAAAAAGGGCGCAAAACGTGCGGAGCACCCTAGCGGGCGAGGAAATCCAGTTTTTTCCGCGAAAAAATCAAAATCCCGCAAACGGCAGCCAAAACATGTCACAATCCAACTGCGAGCAAATGACCCGAAAAAGGGCGCAAAACGTGCGGAGCACCCTAGCGGGCGAGGAAATCCAGTTTTTTCCGCGAAAAAATCAAAAGCCCGCGAACGGCAGCCAAAACATGTCACAATCCAACTGCGAGCAAATGACCCGAAAAAGGGCGCAAAACCTGCGGAGCACCCTAGCGGGCGAGGAAATCCAGTTCTTTCCGCGAAAAAATCAACAGCCCGCGAACGGCAGCCAAAACATGTCACAATCCAACTGCGAGCAATTGACCCGAAAAAGGGCGCAAACGTTGCGGAGCACCCTAGCGGGCGAGGAAATCCAGTTTTTTCCGCGAAAAAATCAAAAGCCCGCGAACGGCAGCCAAAACATGTCACAATCCAACTGCGAGCAAATGACCCGAAAAAGGGCGCAAAACGTGCGGAGCACCCTAGCGGGCGAGGAAATCCAGTTTTTTCCGCGAAAAAATCAACAGCCCGCGAACGGCAGCCAAAACATGTCACAATCCAACTGCGAGCAAATGACCCGAAAAAGGGCGCAAAAGTTGCGGAGCACCCTAGCGGGCGAGGAAATCCAGTTTTTTCCGCGAAAAAATCAAAAGCCCGCGAACGGCAGCCAAAACATGTCACAATCCAACTGCGAGCAAATGACCCGAAAAAGGGCGCAAAACGTGCGGAGCACCCTAGCGGGCGAGGAAATCCAGTTTTTTCCGCGAAAAAATCAAAAGCCCGCGAACGGCAGCCAAAACATGTCACAATCCAACTGCGAGCAAATGACCCGAAAAAGGGCGCAAAACGTGCGGAGCACCCTAGCGGGCGAGGAAATCCAGTTTTTTCCGCGAAAAAATCAACAGCCCGCGAACGGCAGCCAAAACATGTCACAATCCAACTGCGAGCAAATGACCCGAAAAAGGGCGCAAAACGTGCGGAGCACCCTAGCGGGCGAGGAAATCCAGTTTTTTCCGCGAAAAAATCAACAGCCCGCGAACGGCAGCCAAAACATGTCACAATCCAACTGCGAGCAAATGACCCGAAAAAGGGCGCAAAACGTGCGGAGCACCCTAGCGGGCGAGGAAATCCAGTTTTTTCCGCGAAAAAATCAACAGCCCGCGAACGGCAGCCAAAACATGTCACAATCCAACTGCGAGCAAATGACCCGAAAAAGGGCGCAAAAGTTGCGGAGCACCCTAGCGGGCGAGGAAATCCAGTTTTTTCCGCGAAAAAATCAAAAGCCCGCGAACGGCAGCCAAAACATGTCACAATCCAACTGCGAGCAAATGACCCGAAAAAGGGCGCAAAACGTGCGGAGCACCCTAGCGGGCGAGGAAATCCAGTCTTTTCCGCGAAAAAATCAACAGCCCGCGAACGGCAGCCAAAACATGTCACAATCCAACTGCGAGCAAATGACCCGAAAAAGGGCGCAAAAGTTGCGGAGCACCCTAGCGGGCGAGGAAATCCAGTTTTTTCCGCGAAAAAATCAAAAGCCCGCGAACGGCAGCCAAAACATGTCACAATCCAACTGCGAGCAAATGACCCGAAAAAGGGCGCAAAACGTGCGGAGCACCCTAGCGGGCGAGGAAATCCAGTTTTTTCCGCGAAAAAATCAACAGCCCGCGAACGGCAGCCAAAACATGTCACAATCCAACTGCGAGCAAATGACCCGAAAAAGGGCGCAAAAGTTGCGGAGCACCCTAGCGGGCGAGGAAATCCAGTTTTTTCCGCGAAAAAATCAAAAGCCCGCGAACGGCAGCCAAAACATGTCACAATCCAACTGCGAGCAAATGACCCGAAAAAGGGCGCAAAACGTGCGGAGCACCCTAGCGGGCGAGGAAATCCAGTTCTTTCCGCGAAAAAATCAACAGCCCGCGAACGGCAGCCAAAACATGTCACAATTCAACTGCGAGCAATTGACCCGAAAAAGGGCGCAAAACGTGCGGAGCACCCTAGCGGGCGAGGAAATCCAGTTTTTTCCGCGAAAAAATCAAAAGCCCGCGAACGGCAGCCAAAACATGTCACAATCCAACTGCGAGCAAATGACACGAAAAAGGGCGCAAAACGTGCGGAGCACCCTAGCGGGCGAGGAAATCCAGTTTTTTCCGCGAAAAAATCAAAAGCCCGCGAACGGCAGCCAAAACATGTCACAATCCAACTGCGAGCAAATGACCCGAAAAAGGGCGCAAAACGTGCGGAGCACCCTAGCGGGCGAGGAAATCCAGTTCTTTCCGCGAAAAAATCAACAGCCCGCGAACGGCAGCCAAAACATGTCACAATCCAACTGCGAGCAATTGACCCGAAAAAGGGCGCAAAACGTGCGGAGCACCCTAGCGGGCGAGGAAATCCAGTTTTTTCCGCGAAAAAATCAACAGCCCGCGAACGGCAGCCAAAACATGTCACAATCCAACTGCGAGCAAATGACCCGAAAAAGGGCGCAAAACGTGCGGAGCACCCTAGCGGGCGAGGAAATTCAGTTTTTTCCGCGAAAAAATCAAAAGCCCGCAAACGGCAGCCAAAACATGTCACAATCCAACTGCGAGCAAATGACCCGAAAAAGGGCGCAAAACGTGCGGAGCACCCTAGCGGGCGAGGAAATCCAGTTCTTTCCGCGAAAAAATCAACAGCCCGCGAACGGCAGCCAAAACATGTCACAATCCAACTGCGAGCAAATGACCCGAAAAAGGGCGCAAAACGTGCGGAGCACCCTAGCGGGCGAGGAAATCCAGTTTTTTCCGCGAAAAAATCAACAGCCCGCGAACGGCAGCCAAAACATGTCACAATCCAACTGCGAGCAAATGACCCGAAAAAGGGCGCAAAACGTGCGGAGCACCCTAGCGGGCGAGGAAATCCAGTTTTTTCCGCGAAAAAATCAACAGCCCGCGAACGGCAGCCAAAACATGTCACAATCCAACTGCGAGCAAATGACCCGAAAAAGGGCGCAAAAGTTGCGGAGCACCCTAGCGGGCGAGGAAATCCAGTTTTTTCCGCGAAAAAATCAAAAGCCCGCGAACGGCAGCCAAAACATGTCACAATCCAACTGCGAGCAAATGACCCGAAAAATGGCGCAAAACGTTCGGAGCACCCTAGCGGGCGAGGAAATCCAGTTTTTTCCGCGAAAAAATCAAAAGCCCGCGAACGGCAGCCAAAACATGTCACAATCCAACTGCGAGCAATTGACCCGAAAAAGGGCGCAAAACGTGCGGAGCACCCTAGCGGGCGAGGAAATCCAGTTCTTTCCGCGAAAAAATCAACAGCCCGCGAACGGCAGCCAAAACATGTCACAATCCAACTGCGAGCAAATGACCCGAAAAAGGGCGCAAAACGTGCGGAGCACCCTAGCGGGCGAGGAAATCCAGTTTTTTCCGCGAAAAAATCAACAGCCCGCGAACGGCAGCCACAACATGTCACAATCCAACTGCAAGCAAATGACCCGAAAAAGGGCGCAAAAGTTGCGGAGCACCCTAGCGGGCGAGGAAATCCAGTTTTTTCCGCGAAAAAATCAAAAGCCCGCGAACGGCAGCCAAAACATGTCACAATCCAACTGCGAGCAAATGACCCGAAAAAGGGCGCAAAACGTGCGGAGCACCCTAGCGGGCGAGGAAATCCAGTTTTTTCCGCGAAAAAATCAACAGCCCGCGAACGGCAGCCAAAACATGTCACAATCCAACTGCGAGCAAATGACCCGAAAATAGGCGCAAAACGTGCGGAGCACCCTAGCGGGCGAGGAAATCCAGTTTTTTCCGCGAAAAAATCAACAGCCCGCGAACGGCAGCCAAAACATGTCACAATCCAACTGCGAGCAAATGACCCGAAAAAGGGCGCAAAACGTGCGGAGCACCCTAGCGGGCGAGGAAATCCAGTTTTTTCCGCGAAAAAATCAACAGCCCGCGAACGGCAGCCAAAACATGTCACAATCCAACTGCGAGCAAATGACCCGAAAAAGGGCGCAAAACGTGCGGAGCACCCTAGCGGGCGAGGAAATTCAGTTTTTTCCGCGAAAAAATCAAAAGCCCGCAAACGGCTGCCAAAACATGTCACAATCCAACTGCGAGCAAATGACCCGAAAAAGGGCGCAAAACGTGCGGAGCACCCTAGCGGGCGAGGAAATCCAGTTCTTTCCGCGAAAAAATCAACAGCCCGCGAACGGCAGCCAAAACATGTCACAATCCAACTGCGAGCAAATGACCTGAAAAAGGGCGCAAAACGTGCGGAGCACCCTAGCGGGCGAGGAAATCCAGTTTTTTCCGCGAAAAAGTCAACAGCCCGCGAACGGCAGCCAAAACATGTCACAATCCAACTGCGAGCAAATGACCCGAAAAAGGGCGCAAAACGTGCGGAGCACCCTAGCGGGCGAGGAAATCCAGTTTTTTCCGCGAAAAAATCAACAGCCCGCGAACGGCAGCCAAAACATGTCACAATCCAACTGCGAGCAAATGACCCGAAAAAGGGCGCAAAAGTTGCGGAGCACCCTAGCGGGCGAGGAAATCCAGTTTTTTCCGCGAAAAAATCAAAAGCCCGCGAACGGCAGCCAAAACATGTCACAATCCAACTGCGAGCAAATGACCCGAAAAAGGGCGCAAAACGTGCGGAGCACCCTAGCGGGCGAGGAAATCCAGTTTTTTCCGCGAAAAAGTCAACAGCCCGCGAACGGCAGCCAAAACATGTCACAATCCAACTGCGAGCAAATGACCCGAAAAAGGGCGCAAAACGTGCGGAGCACCCTAGCGGGCGAGGAAATCCAGTTTTTTCCGCGAAAAAATCAACAGCCCGCGAACGGCAGCCAAAACATGTCACAATCCAACTGCGAGCAAATGACCCGAAAAAGGGCGCAAAAGTTGCGGAGCACCCTAGCGGGCGAGGAAATCCAGTTTTTTCCGCGAAAAAATCAACAGCCCGCGAACGGCAGCCAAAACATGTCACAATCCAACTGCGAGCAAATGACCCGAAAAAGGGCGCAAAACGTGCGGAGCACCCTAGCGGGCGAGGAAATTCAGTTTTTTCCGCGAAAAAATCAAAAGCCCGCAAACGGCAGCCAAAACATGTCACAATCCAACTGCGAGCAAATGACCCGAAAAAGGGCGCAAAAGTTGCGGAGCACCCTAGCGGGCGAGGAAATCCACTTTTTTCCGCGAAAAAATCAAAAGCCCGCGAACGGCAGCCAAAACATGTCACAATCCAACTGCGAGCAAATGACCCGAAAAAGGGCGCAAAAGTTGCGGAGCACCCTAGCGGGCGAGGAAATCCAGTTTTTTCCGCGAAAAAATCAACAGCCCGCGAACGGCAGCCAAAACATGTCACAATCCAACTGCGAGCAAATGACCCGAAAAAGGGCGCAAAACGTGCGGAGCACCCTAGCGGGCGAGGAAATCCAGTTCTTTCCGCGAAAAAATCAACAGCCCGCGAACGGCAGCCAAAACATGTCACAATCCAACTGCGAGCAAATGACCCGAAAAAGGGCGCAAAACGTGCGGAGCACCCTAGCGGGCGAGGAAATCCAGTTCTTTCCGCGAAAAAATCAACAGCCCGCGAACGGCAGCCAAAACATTGTAAAAGATTTGCATTTAAATGATAGTTCGTCGCAGTAGATGCCTTCTCGGTGTAGGACGCCGAACGCCGGATCTTGTATTCCTCAAGTGTGATCCGGGATTTAGCGCTGTATAGGAATAGCGCACTTTTAGTGAGGGAACAGGGTTAAATTGAAGTACCTACCGGCAAGTTAATTGCCACATATCTGGCGCAGGATTCAAGATCCAAGCTAGCCGATATTTTTATTCTGTTTTACTTTTAGCGACTGCTTACGCTTTAATTGTAGCGCTTCTAAAGCCAAGTTACGGCTCGAGCGTATTGCCAAACTACGGCAATAGTAGATAATTAAAAACGAGTCAAAAGTAAGACTATGACTATATTTCTTTTGTACACTTTCCTTTTATACACTTTTTACAACTTAACATATAATCCCTACTCTAATATTTTATTCTACTTAATACATAATCCCTACTCTAAAACTGGAAGAATTGAATATGGTAAATTCATTCTACCAATCAAAATATCGATCAGCACTTTTCCATATGACCCAATTTAAAAATGCAACACTCATAATAGTCCATGAGTGAAATGTAACACTCATAATAGTCCATGAGTAATATGCAACACTCATAATAGTCCATGAGTAATGACTACTCAGGTTTCGTACTTTGTGTGTACATTACACATGCCAATGCTAGGCGCCGCTTCGTCTAGAGCGATCGCAATGGGTTAGTATAAACATTCGTTCATATGTCTATTTTTAGTGACAACATGAATTGACTTTCGTGTGAGTGTAATGCGAAACGAGTATGCAAAGTGAGCATTACAAAGTGATCGTAAGTTATGCATTTGTATATTCTACGATTGCTCATTGATTATTAATTTGTGGGTTTAGTTTATAGTAAAATGCTGATTGATTGTGTAGATATGTGTAGATCCACTACACCCTTAACCTTTTGAGGTGAGAGTTTGGGTACAAACTCGAGACTTATTTTAGGTATTTTTACATGTCTTATATTATATTTTTATTCATTGTTATTCCCCTTTTTTTTTTTTTGAAAATCTTAAGTCTATTATTGTGTATCCATTTTTTCTTATTATCTATTTCCAATAGTGTATTTACATTATTTTTACTTAGTACTTTAAATGGACCTTTATACGGTTTCTCATGTTTTCTTCTGTTCTCTACTTTTAATAAAACAAGATCGTCTATTTCTATGTTTAATGGTTTTGAATAACATTCTTTATTTGTTCTAATCATTTTAGCTTTTTCAATTAAGTCCTTTGCTTTTGTTAGAGACATTTTTAATCTAATTTTTAATTCATTTCTGTAATTCTCTAAATTGTATATTTCTTCTGAATCGCTTAAAATGTCATTTGGTAAATAGGATAGTTTGCCGAATACTAGTTCGTAAGGTGTATAATTTGTGTCAATGTGTGGAGTTGTATTGTATGAAAATGTATAGAAAGGTATCCATTCGTCCCAGTTGTTGTTATCAACGAAGGACAGTAAGTATTCGTTTAATACGCGGTGGTTCCTTTCTATTACACCTAACGACTCATGATGGTAAGGGGTTGAAAATATTTGTTTTATATGTAGTAACTCGCATACTTCTTTCATTAGACTGTTTGTAAATTCTGTCCCTAAGTCCGTTTTTAGAATCTTGAAATGACCGTATAATAAGATAAATTTATTTACTATAGCTTTTGCTACTGTGGTAGCATCCTTAGTCTCTATGGGTATGGCAGTTATAAATTTCGTTAATTCGCACTGAATAGTGAGAATGTATCTGTAGTTGTTGGAAATTCTCAACGGGCCAACAATGTCTGCGCTTACGATCTCGAAGCTAGTAGATGGAGTCTCGGTTTTTATCATTTTCTCTTTGGTGTGCTTAGTTATTTTATTCATTTTGCACTTTTCACATTGGTTTATATGTTTTTTGACCATTTTCTTCATATCCTTCCAACAGTATCTCTGTTTCAATTTTAGCAATGTTTTATGTACTCCTATGTGTCCTCCATGTGGCGAATTGTGGTACTCAATAATTAATTCATTTTGCTTTTTGACGTCTTGAATTCTTATGGGCGGTCTGTATATTAATATTTTTAACTTATAAATTTCTTCTCGTTGCAACGCATTAAATAATTTCTTGAATTCATTTCTCGGTACGTACCTGAATATATCATCATTAGAGGATAAAGATAGTGCATTTATGCTATTGTTCTTTGAATATATTAACAACTTCTTCATGACAGAAACTAATTTCGTGTATGAATTATCGTTGTTGTTATCATGAACTTTCAGCTTATCGTTGAAGGAAACTGGTTTCTCAACAACTTTATCACTGTAGCGCACTACTATAAAATCTTTCTCTTTAGTTATAGATATATCATCTCTCTTGTATTTCTTGCTAGCTAGCATATAAAATTTCAGTTTCATCGCCCCTTTAATATCTGACAAAGAAGTGCAATCAAACGCATGGAGGTGATCAATCTCTTCGTTTTGGTTGCCACTTTGCTTGTCGATTTCTGTATTTTTATTTTCACTTTGTACCTTTTTCGTTTTACTTCTTGTTATCGCCAATAATTTTTTGCTAATATTTTCATCGTTTGTCGGAGGTATCATGGATTTTAGCATTTCAGTGTTCATTTGTATTCTTGACAGCGCATCCGCATTTGTATTTATATTACCCTTTTTGTATATGATCTCGAAATCGTAGTCCGATAAATCTAGACGTATTCTAGTAAGTTTTGAAGATGGATTTTTATGTGTAAACAATGATACCAAAGGTCTGTGGTCTGATACGACTATAAACTTCCGTCCATATAAATATGGCCTAAAAAAGTTTATGCCCCAATGTATCGCCAATAGTTCCTTTTCTATGATAGGTTTATTCAATTCGTGCTTATTTAAGGATTTGCTCGCGTACGAGATTGGTAGATCTGAACCAATTTCTCCTTGCGATAGTATAGCACCTAGTGCGAAATTTGACGCATCTGTAGTAAGTATGAAGGGTCTTTCAAAATCTGGGTATTGTAGTATAGGAGGTGAAATCAGTTTGCGTTTTAAAAGTTCGTATGCTCTTTGCTGTTCTTCTTCCCAAACAAACGGTGCTTTTTTCTTTAAAAGAGAGTTCAAACTCTTTGCCGTTTCTGCAAAGTTTGGTATGAAGCGTCGATAATAGTTGCAGAAAGCTACGAATCTTCGCACGTCATCCGCGGTCTTTGGGATGGGATAATTTTTAATTACTTCATGCTTAGCAGGGTCTGTTCTTATACCATCTGCTGTAATAAGGTGTCCTAAATACACTACTTCTGATTTTAAAAATTTGCATTTATTTGCATTTAACTTCAAATTGTACTTACGAAGTCTCTGTAAAACTGATCTTAAATTTTCATTATGATGTTTCATGCTACATCCGAAAACCATGATGTCGTCTACGTATAAGAATGCTGAGTCACTTAGACCAGTTAAGGCAATAGTGAGCATCCTTTGGAAGCTGTTTGATGATATTTTCAATCCAAAAGGTAATCTTTTGAATTGATAGTGTCCATCATTGGTGGAAAAAGCGGTTAAATGTCTTGATTCTTTTTCCAGTTCAATCTGGTGGAACGAACTAGTCATATCTAAGGTTGAAAAGTACTTTGCCCTACCTAGTTTGTCTAGGACGTCTTCTAACCTTGTCAAAGGAAATTTATCGTTCACCAGTTTGTCGTTCAGTTTTCTGAAATCAACGACTAATCTCCACTTCTTGGTGTCATCCGAGCTTTTCTTAGGTACCACTAATAATGGAGAGTTGTACGGGCTTGTGGATTGTTCGATAATATCATTATCTTTTAGTTCCCGTACTTGCCTAAGAATTTCTTCATTCTGAGTTTGTGGTAATCTATAATTTTTTATGTAGACTGGGTTTTCGTCGCAAGTGTTCAGTTTTTGTTGGTAGAAATTATTTTTTGTGAGGTATTCACCTTCCAGATGGAAAACGTCTTGGTATTCCATTATAATTTCTTGCAAACTCTTGTTTGCTTGTTCATCGAGACTGTTGGTATTAATTACGTTTAATAGTTCGTCTAATCGTTTTTTGTCAAATTTCCGAGTTGTCTTTAATACGTCATAATTCCTCAGTGGTTCTACCTCTGTTTGAAAGTTTTTCAGAGTTATGTCATGTTCGTTAGTATTGAGTATTTTCACATGACATATACCTTTCGCTGGAATTATGCAATTGCTTAAGAATATCCCTTTTTCGATTTCTTTGTTTAGTATTATGCTGTCTTCCGATCTGTCTACGTCTATGGGTATTATCGCTTCTGTTCTTGCGGGAATAGTTATGTGTGCCATGTTAGCTTTTGTAGTGTACATTGGTAACACTATATCTCTGTCTTGTGTACTGAAGGATATGGTATACGTTTCGTAGTCAATTTTGCACATATACTTGATTAGCATGTCTCGTCCTATAATGCCATCAGTTTCGATAGGGAATTTCTCATCTACCGCATGAAATGTATTTGATATAATGATATCTTCAATGTTGAATTTTAGTTTGATAGTTCCGAGTGACATTGTAGTTTCGTTTGTTATGCCCGTGAGTTTGCACCTGTTTTGTGCTTGTATCTCATATGAACTTAAATTATTACTTTTGTATATGGAGATGTCGGCTCCAGTATCTATTAATAGTTGTAGATATCTATGTTCATTTTTGTTAAATATTTTTATATAGTTTGTGCTCATACCCGTTATTCTGTATACCTTATTCTCTAGAGTGTATTTATTACTGTTTTTTGTTTCGGCTTCAAAAACTATGCTTCTTCCGGGAGGTTGCCTAATTCCTCTCGGGAACTTGTCACGTTTCCCTGGTTGTTTATCAATTTTACCCTTCTAGTGTTGTATCTGTTATTATTGTTATTATATCTTCCTGTATTATTATCAAATTTATTTCTATTAAAATTTCTGGTAGGATTAGAATTCCTATCATTGTATCTATTATATGTCCTATACGAGTTATTATTAAAATTATTGCGTGGGTGATTGGAACTTCCACGATTGTCATTTCTATTATAATAACCATTGTGGTTATTATGTCTTCTGGCATTAAAATTATTGTACTTGTTATTTTTATTTACGTACATAATTGTTGAAGGTTGAGATTCTTTGTTCTCAATTTCAGTGGCCAATGTGATAGCTTCACTGAAAGTCTGTGGTCGTGCTGCGAACACAGTGTCCCTAATTTGATCGTTTAGACCATTCTTGAATATAGTAAGAGCATATGTGTCGTTTATGCTCTGTATTGCTTGTTTAGCAGCTTGGTTTACATCTGCACCTAACGTGCCAATTTGTAATTGGTTTAAATCACTTATTAAAGATAATATTTTGTCTTTGTATGCCGTTATGGGCATGCGTTTCTGGGTTATGCCTGCGAGCTGTGTATGTATTTGGGGTACTGTTTTATTATTTTTGTACCTGAGTCGTAGCTCTGTTTCTAAATTATTGATACTAGTAATTGATGAAATGTTTATTGCTGTTCTCACATTTGTGTTGAGTTTAATGTGTAGAACTAGATTCAGCAACTCTATTTTACCTTCTGCCGATAATTTTTTTTTCTATTAATTTGATTATAGTTAAAAATGTCTCTAGTTCAGCGAACTTCCCATCAAATGTGGGTATAATCTTGATTGCACTTTCTATGTTAAATTCTGCCATCTCTGTGTAGATGATATTGTCTTCAATTTTTACCAATATGTTTGCAGCGTTCAGCCGTTGTATCAGGTTTGTAATTAGGTTTCTACAAACTGATGAAAATGTCGATTTTAGTTCTATCTCATTGCCTTCCTTAATGTCGTTAAAAAGGTTTTTACCTACAGTTTCTGCATCGATTGCGTATTCTAATTTCTCTTTAAGAGTTTTGACCGTATAGGTCTTTGTTTTCTTTAAATTTATTAAATTATTTTGTAATTCAGACAATATCTGTTTTATCTTCTCCACCGACATCTGTGAGGACAATTAGAATTTCTTTCAGCTATACATTGTTTCGTCCTAATCCGATATTCCTATCTACTATCTTCCTTGCATACCTTTTTTGACTATTATTATAAAGATATAGGCACGCCATTATTATTAAGAAAACAATTGTTGTACTTATTGTTTGTTTGTATTCAATAAAAATATTAGCCTGAGTACTGCAATTATTTCCCATAGTTTAAAGAAGTTAATATATATATGATACAATTTAATTATTTATACAATTTTTTTTTTTTTAAGTTTGTTTAGCCGCTCCGTAAATTGCCTCCTTTGTTCCTTGGCCGAAATATGTATTAGCCTGTGAAGTATAGCTTTTTCACGCCTTTCTTTGTATCTGCGTCCTCCACGTTGTCGACGTTTTATTTTATTTATACGTGGCTCATCTATTCCACTTCGTTTCACGAAGTCCTCTATTTTCCTTGGACGTGGACCAGGTAGCGATGATGGCTTATATGGTGGAGCTCGTAGATTTGGACTAAGCTCATACTCCTCGTGTAAGGTTGCCGCTGGTGTTTTTTGTGCTCGTATCAGACATCTTTCAAATGCCTTGTGGAACTCTTCATCTGTTGTTATATTGGCTATTTCACCGTCTTCAAGGTCTTCCGTATGCTGTGGTATATCATCCTTCAGATGTTCGAAGTTTACTGGATCGTCGGTTGCAGGATCGTCGGTTGCAGGATCGTCGGTTGCAGGATCGCCATGTAAAAGATTTGCATTTAAATGATAGTTCGTCGCAGTAGATGCCTTCTCGGTGTAGGACGCCGAACGCCGGATCTTGTATTCCTCAAGTGTGATCCGGGATTTAGCGCTGTATAGGAATAGCGCACTTTTAGTGAGGGAACAGGGTTAAATTGAAGTACCTACCGGCAAGTTAATTGCCACATATCTGGCGCAGGATTCAAGATCCAAGCTAGCCGATATTTTTATTCTGTTTTACTTTTAGCGACTGCTTACGCTTTAATTGTAGCGCTTCTAAAGCCAAGTTACGGCTCGAGCGTATTGCCAAACTACGGCAATAGTAGATAATTAAAAACGAGTCAAAAGTAAGACTATGACTATATTTCTTTTGTACACTTTCCTTTTATACACTTTTTACAACTTAACATATAATCCCTACTCTAATATTTTATTCTACTTAATACATAATCCCTACTCTAAAACTGGAAGAATTGAATATGGTAAATTCATTCTACCAATCAAAATATCGATCAGCACTTTTCCATATGACCCAATTTAAAAATGCAACACTCATAATAGTCCATGAGTGAAATGTAACACTCATAATAGTCCATGAGTAATATGCAACACTCATAATAGTCCATGAGTAATGACTACTCAGGTTTCGTACTTTGTGTGTACATTACACATGCCAATGCTAGGCGCCGCTTCGTCTAGAGCGATCGCAATGGGTTAGTATAAACATTCGTTCATATGTCTATTTTTAGTGACAACATGAATTGACTTTCGTGTGAGTGTAATGCGAAACGAGTATGCAAAGTGAGCATTACAAAGTGATCGTAAGTTATGCATTTGTATATTCTACGATTGCTCATTGATTATTAATTTGTGGGTTTAGTTTATAGTAAAATGCTGATTGATTGTGTAGATATGTGTAGATCCACTACAACATGTCACAATCCAACTGCGAGCAAATGACCCGAAAAAGGGCGCAAAACGTGCGGAGCACCCTAGCGGGCGAGGAAATTCAGTTTTTTCCGCGAAAAAATCAACAGCCCGCGAACGGCAGCCAAAACATGTCACAATCCAACTGCGAGCAAATGACCCGAAAAAGGGCGCAAAACGTGCGGAGCACCCTAGCGGGCGAGGAAATCCAGTTCTTTCCGCGAAAAAATCAACAGCCCGCGAACGGCAGCCAAAACATGTCACAATCCAACTGCGAGCAAATGACCCGAAAAAGGGCGCAAAAGTTGCGGAGCACCCTAGCGGGCGAGGAAATCCAGTTTTTTCCGCGAAAAAATCAAAAGCCCGCGAACGGCAGCCAAAACATGTCACAATCCAACTGCGAGCAAATGACCCGAAAAGGGGCGCAAAACGTGCGGAGCACCCTAGCGGGCGAGGAAATCCAGTTTTTTCCGCGAAAAAATCAACAGCCCGCGAACGGCAGCCAAAACATGTCACAATCCAACTGCGAGCAAATGACCCGAAAAAGGGCGCAAAACGTGCGGAGCACCCTAGCGGGCGAGGAAATCCAGTTCTTTCCGCGAAAAAATCAACAGCCCGCGAACGGCAGCCAAAACATGTCACAATCCAACTGCGAGCAAATGACCCGAAAAAGGGCGCAAAACGTGCGGAGCACCCTAGCGGGCGAGGAAATCCAGTTTTTTCCGCGAAAAAATCAACAGCCCGCGAACGGCAGCCAAAACATGTCACAATCCAACTGCGAGCAAATGACCCGAAAAAGGGCGCAAAAGTTGCGGAGCACCCTAGCGGGCGAGGAAATCCAGTTTTTTCCGCGAAAAAATCAACAGCCCGCGAACGGCAGCCAAAACATGTCACAATCCAACTGCGAGCAAATGACCCGAAAAAGGGCGCAAAACGTGCGGAGCACCCTAGCGGGCGAGGAAATCCAGTTCTTTCCGCGAAAAAATCAACAGCCCGCGAACGGCAGCCAAAACATGTCACAATCCAACTGCGAGCAAATGACCCGAAAAAGGGCGCAAAAGTTGCGGAGCACCCTAGCGGGCGAGGAAATCCAGTTTTTTCCGCGAAAAAATCAAAAGCCCGCGAACGGCAGCCAAAACATGTCACAATCCAACTGCGAGCAAATGACCCGAAAAATGGCGCAAAACGTGCGGAGCACCCTAGCGGGCGAGGAAATCCAGTTCTTTCCGCGAAAAAATCAACAGCCCGCGAACGGCAGCCAAAACATGTCACAATCCAACTGCGAGCAAATGACCCGAAAAAGGGCGCAAAACGTGCGGAGCACCCTAGCGGGCGAGGAAATCCAGTTCTTTCCGCGAAAAAATCAACAGCCCGCGAACGGCAGCCAAAACATGTCACAATCCAACTGCGAGCAAATGACCCGAAAAAGGGCGCAAAACGTGCGGAGCACCCTAGCGGGCGAGGAAATCCAGTTTTTTCCGCGAAAAAATCAAAAGCCCGCGAACGGCAGCCAAAACATGTCGCAATCCAACTGCGAGCAAATGACCCGAAAAAGGGCGCAAAAGTTGCGGAGCACCCTAGCGGGCGAGGAAATCCAGTTTTTTCCGCGAAAAAATCAAAAGCCCGCGAACGGCAGCCAAAACATGTCACAATCCAACTGCGAGCAAATGACCCGAAAAAGGGCGCAAAACGTGCGGAGCACCCTAGCGGGCGAGGAAATCCAGTTCTTTCCGCGAAAAAATCAACAGCCCGCGAACGGCAGCCAAAACATGTCACAATCCAACTGCGAGCAAATGACCCGAAAAAGGGCGCAAAACGTGCGGAGCACCCTAGCGGGCGAGGAAATCCAGTTCTTTCCGCGAAAAAATCAACAGCCCGCGAACGGCAGCCAAAACATGTCACAATCCAACTGCGAGCAAATGACCCGAAAAAGGGCGCAAAACGTGCGGAGCACCCTAGCGGGCGAGGAAATTCAGTTTTTTCCGCGAAAAAATCAAAAGCCCGCAAACGGCAGCCAAAACATGTCACAATCCAACTGCGAGCAAATGACCCGAAAAAGGGCGCAAAACGTGCGGAGCACCCTAGCGGGCGAGGAAATCCAGTTCTTTCCGCGAAAAAATCAACAGCCCGCGAACGGCAGCCAAAACATGTCACAATCCAACTGCGAGCAAATGACCCGAAAAAGGGCGCAAAACGTGCGGAGCACCCTAGCGGGCGAGGAAATTCAGTTTTTTCCGCGAAAAAATCAAAAGCCCGCAAACGGCAGCCAAAACATGTCACAATCCAACTGCGAGCAAATGACCCGAAAAAGGGCGGAAAAGTTGCGGAGCACCCTAGCGGGCGAGGAAATCCAGTTTTTTCCGCGAAAAAATCAAAAGCCCGCGAACGGCAGCCAAAACATGTCACAATCCAACTGCGAGCAAATGACCCGAAAAAGGGCGCAAAACGTGCGGAGCACCCTAGCGGGCGAGGAAATCCAGTTCTTTCCGCGAAAAAATCAACAGCCCGCGAACGGCAGCCAAAACATGTCACAATCCAACTGCGAGCAAATGACCCGAAAAAGGGCGCAAAACGTGCGGAGCACCCTAGCGGGCGAGGAAATTCAGTTTTTTCCGCGAAAAAATCAAAAGCCCGCAAACGGCAGCCAAAACATGTCACAATCCAACTGCGAGCAAATGACCCGAAAAAGGGCGCAAAACGTGCGGAGCACCCTAGCGGGCGAGGAAATCCAGTTCTTTCCGCGAAAAAATCAACAGCCCGCGAACGGCAGCCAAAACATGTCACCATCCAACTGCGAGCAAATGACCCGAAAAAGGGCGCAAAACGTGCGGAGCACCCTAGCGGGCGAGGAAATTCAGTTTTTTCCGCGAAAAAATCAAAAGCCCGCAAACGGCAGCCAAAACATGTCACAATCCAACTGCGAGCAAATGACCCGAAAAAGGGCGCAAAAGTTGCGGAGCACCCTAGCGGGCGAGGAAATCCAGTTTTTTCCGCGAAAAAATCAAAAGCCCGCGAACGGCAGCCAAAACATGTCACAATCCAACTGCGAGCAAATGACCCGAAAAAGGGCGCAAAACGTGCGGAGCACCCTAGCGGGCGAGGAAATCCAGTTCTTTCCGCGAAAAAATCAACAGCCCGCGAACGGCAGCCAAAACATGTCACAATCCAACTGCGAGCAAATGACCCGAAAAAGGGCGCAAAACGTGCGGAGCACCCTAGCGGGCGAGGAAATCCAGTTCTTTCCGCGAAAAAATCAACAGCCCGCGAACGGCAGCCAAAACATGTCACAATCCAACTGCGAGCAAATGACCCGAAAAAGGGCGCAAAACGTGCGGAGCACCCTAGCGGGCGAGGAAATTCAGTTTTTTCCGCGAAAAAATCAAAAGCCCGCAAACGGCAGCCAAAACATGTCACAATCCAACTGCGAGCAAATGACCCGAAAAAGGGCGCAAAAGTTGCGGAGCACCCTAGCGGGCGAGGAAATCCAGTTTTTTCCGCGAAAAAATCAAAAGCCCGCGAACGGCAGCCAAAACATGTCACAATCCAACTGCGAGCAAATGACCCGAAAAAGGGCGCAAAAGTTGCGGAGCACCCTAGCGGGCGAGGAAATCCAGTTTTTTCCGCGAAAAAATCAAAAGCCCGCGAACGGCAGCCAAAACATGTCACAATCCAACTGCGAGCAAATGACCCGAAAAAGGGCGCAAAACGTGCGGAGCACCCTAGCGGGCGAGGAAATCCAGTTTTTTCCGCGAAAAAATCAAAAGCCCGCGAACGGCAGCCAAAACATGTCACAATCCAACTGCGAGCAAATGACCCGAAAAAGGGCGCAAAACGTGCGGAGCACCCTAGCGGGCGAGGAAATTCAGTTTTTTCCGCGAAAAAATCAAAAGCCCGCAAACGGCAGCCAAAACATGTCACAATCCAACTGCGAGCAAATGACCCGAAAAAGGGCGCAAAAGTTGCGGAGCACCCTAGCGGGCGAGGAAATCCAGTTTTTTCCGCGAAAAAATCAAAAGCCCGCGAACGGCAGCCAAAACATGTCACAATCCAACTGCGAGCAAATGACCCGAAAAAGGGCGCAAAACGTGCGGAGCACCCTAGCGGGCGAGGAAATCCAGTTTTTTCCGCGAAAAAATCAACAGCCCGCGAACGGCAGCCAAAACATGTCACAATCCAACTGCGAGCAAATGACCCGAAAAAGGGCGCAAAACGTGCGGAGCACCCTAGCGGGCGAGGAAATCCAGTTTTTTCCGCGAAAAAATCAACAGCCCGCGAACGGCAGCCAAAACATGTCACAATCCAACTGCGAGCAATTGACCCGAAAAAGGGCGCAAAAGTTGCGGAGCACCCTAGCGGGCGAGGAAATCTAGTTTTTTCCGCGAAAAAATCAAAAGCCCGCGAACGGCAGCCAAAACATGTCACAATCCAACTGCGAGCAAATGACCCGAAAAAGGGCGCAAAACGTGCGGAGCACCCTAGCGGGCGAGGAAATCCAGTTTTTTCCGCGAAAAAATCAACAGCCCGCGAACGGCAGCCAAAACATGTCACAATCCAACTGCGAGCAATTGACCCGAAAAAGGGCGCAAAACGTGCGGAGCACCCTAGCGGGCGAGGAAATCCAGTTCTTTCCGCGAAAAAATCAACAGCCCGCGAACGGCAGCCAAAACATGTCACAATCCAACTGCGAGCAATTGACCCGAAAAAGGGCGCAAAACGTGCGGAGCACCCTAGCGGGCGAGGAAATCCAGTTTTTTCCGCGAAAAAATCAACAGCCCGCGAACGGCAGCCAAAACATGTCACAATCCAACTGCGAGCAAATGACCCGAAAAGGGGCGCAAAACGTGCGGAGCACCCTAGCGGGCGAGGAAATCCAGTTTTTTCCGCGAAAAAATCAACAGCCCGCGAACGGCAGCCAAAACATGTCACAATCCAACTGCGAGCAATTGACCCGAAAAAGGGCGCAAAACGTGCGGAGCACCCTAGCGGGCGAGGAAATCAGTTTTTTCCGCGAAAAAATCAACAGCCCGCGAACGGCAGCCAAAACATGTCACAATCAACTGCGAGCAAATGACCCGAAAAAGTGCGCAAAAGTTGCGGAGCACCCTAGCGGGCGAGGAAATCCAGTTTTTTCCGCGAAAAAATCAAAAGCCCGCGAACGGCAGCCAAAACATGTCACAATCCAACTGCGAGCAAATGACCCGAAAAAGGGCGCAAAACGTGCGGAGCACCCTAGCGGGCGAGGAAATCCAGTTTTTTCCGCGAAAAAATCAACAGCCCGCGAACGGCAGCCAAAACATGTCACAATCCAACTGCGAGAAATTGACCCGAAAAAGGGCGCAAAAGTTGCGGAGCACCCTAGCGGGCGAGGAAATCCAGTTTTTTCCGCGAAAAAATCAAAAGCCCGCGAACGGCAGCCAAAACATGTCACAATCCAACTGCGAGCAAATGACCCGAAAAAGGGCGCAAAACGTGCGGAGCACCCTAGCGGGCGAGGAAATCCAGTTTTTTCCGCGAAAAAATCAACAGCCCGCGAACGGCAGCCAAAACATGTCACAATCCAACTGCGAGCAAATGACCCGAAAAAGGGCGCAAAACGTGCGGAGCACCCTAGCGGGCGAGGAAATCCAGTTTTTTCCGCGAAAAAATCAACAGCCCGCGAACGGCAGCCAAAACATGTCACAATCCAACTGCGAGCAATTGACCCGAAAAAGGGCGCAAAACGTGCGGAGCACCCTAGCGGGCGAGGAAATCCAGTTTTTTCCGCGAAAAAATCAACAGCCCGCGAACGGCAGCCAAAACATGTCACAATCAACTGCGAGCAAATGACCCGAAAAAGTGCGCAAAAGTTGCGGAGCACCCTAGCGGGCGAGGAAATCCAGTTTTTTCCGCGAAAAAATCAAAAGCCCGCGAACGGCAGCCAAAACATGTCACAATCCAACTGCGAGCAAATGACCCGAAAAAGGGCGCAAAACGTGCGGAGCACCCTAGCGGGCGAGGAAATCCAGTTTTTTCCGCGAAAAAATCAACAGCCCGCGAACGGCAGCCAAAACATGTCACAATCCAACTGCGAGCAAATGACCCGAAAAAGGGCGCAAAACGTGCGGAGCACCCTAGCGGGCGAGGAAATCCAGTTTTTTCCGCGAAAAAATCAACAGCCCGCGAACGGCAGCCAAAACATGTCACAATCCAACTGCGAGAAATTGACCCGAAAAAGGGCGCAAAAGTTGCGGAGCACCCTAGCGGGCGAGGAAATCCAGTTTTTTCCGCGAAAAAATCAAAAGCCCGCGAACGGCAGCCAAAACATGTCACAATCCAACTGCGAGCAAATGACCCGAAAAAGGGCGCAAAACGTGCGGAGCACCCTAGCGGGCGAGGAAATCCAGTTTTTTCCGCGAAAAAATCAACAGCCCGCGAACGGCAGCCAAAACATGTCACAATCCAACTGCGAGCAAATGACCCGAAAAAGGGCGCAAAACGTGCGGAGCACCCTAGCGGGCGAGGAAATCCAGTTTTTTCCGCGAAAAAATCAACAGCCCGCGAACGGCAGCCAAAACATGTCACAATCCAACTGCGAGCAATTGACCCGAAAAAGGGCGCAAAACGTGCGGAGCACCCTAGCGGGCGAGGAAATCCAGTTTTTTCCGCGAAAAAATCAAAAGCCCGCGAACGGCAGCCAAAACATGTCACAATCCAACTGCGAGCAAATGACCCGAAAAAGGGCGCAAAACGTGCGGAGCACCCTAGCGGGCGAGGAAATCCAGTTTTTTCCGCGAAAAAATCAACAGCCCGCGAACGGCAGCCAAAACATGTCACAATCCAACTGCGAGCAAATGACCCGAAAAAGGGCGCAAAACGTGCGGAGCACCCTAGCGGGCGAGGAAATCCAGTTTTTTCCGCGAAAAAATCAACAGCCCGCGAACGGCAGCCAAAACATGTCACAATCCAACTGCGAGCAATTGACCCGAAAAAGGGCGCAAAAGTTGCGGAGCACCCTAGCGGGCGAGGAAATCCAGTTTTTTCCGCGAAAAAATCAAAAGCCCGCGAACGGCAGCCAAAACATGTCACAATCCAACTGCGAGCAAATGACCCGAAAAAGGGCGCAAAACGTGCGGAGCACCCTAGCGGGCGAGGAAATCCAGTTTTTTCCGCGAAAAAATCAACAGCCCGCGAACGGCAGCCAAAACATGTCACAATCCAACTGCGAGCAAATGACCCGAAAAAGGGCGCAAAACGTGCGGAGCACCCTAGCGGGCGAGGAAATCCAGTTTTTTCCGCGAAAAAATCAACAGCCCGCGAACGGCAGCCAAAACATGTCACAATCCAACTGCGAGCAAATGACCCGAAAAAGGGCGCAAAACGTGCGGAGCACCCTAGCGGGCGAGGAAATCCAGTTTTTTCCGCGAAAAAATCAACAGCCCGCGAACGGCAGCCAAAACATGTCACAATCCAACTGCGAGCAAATGACCCGAAAAAGGGTGCAAAACGTGCGGAGTACCCTAGCGGGCGAGGAAATCCAGTTTTTTCCGCGAAAAAATCAACAGCCCGCGAACGGCAGCCAAAACATGTCACAATCCAACTGCGAGCAATTGACCCGAAAAAGGGCGCAAAACGTGCGGAGCACCCTAGCGGGCGAGGAAATCCAGTTTTTTCCGCGAAAAAATCAACAG
>CAWWDL010000189.1:0-17500 GCA_963942545.1 Oxycera nigricornis | reverse complement strand
ACATGTTAGACTTCTTGGTCCGTGTTTCAAGACGGGTCCCGAAGGTATCCTAAATCTATAGCATTGTTTATCATATGAACGCATATAATTGAATATATAATACATAGAATATATATTTATTATAACATTTAATAAATGTTTAGCGTTATATTTATATTTGGAAATCTGTCAATCATTTATCCGGTAGCCACAATATCGAAATATTTTAGATTTTATTCATAGACAAAAAATAAATTTTGACTAACGAATAAGCTTTATCTTGTGGTCCTTATGATAAAAATTATATACATAATATGTTTTATTAACAGATAACAATGTCTTTATTATGAAAAAATTGCACACTATTCACACATTATATTTTCACATAATATGCTTCTAATGATGAATTTTTCATATCAGATATTCAGGTTCATCGGGCTTAACCCCTAAGCAGTTTCACGTACTTTTTAACTCTCTATTCAGAGTTCTTTTCAACTTTCCCTCACGGTACTTGTTTGCTATCGGTCTCATGGTTATATTTAGTTTTAGATGGAGTTTACCACCAAATTAGTGCTGCACTATCAAGCAACACGACTCTTAGGAAATATCCTCTAGTAATCATTAATATCACTACGGGCCTGGCACCCTCTATGGGTAAATGGCCTCATTCAAGAAGGACTTGGATTATTAATTTATCATACTAGAATATGGATACTCCATACACTGCATCTTATATTTGTTAAATTAACAAAATAACTCAGTGATGAACTTTTTTCTTTTCGCTCGCCGCTACTAAGAAAATCCTGGTTAGTTTCTTTTCCTTCCCTCATTAATATGCTTAAATTCAGGGAGTAGTCTCATATGAGTTGAGGTTGTTTTAAATTTTTGTTCTGTATTTCATTTGCTTTAAAAATTAAAGCAAAACACACACATTGTATGTGTGTGTACATCTATTGAATTTTTATATAATTGTTTTATTTGATATTCTTGTTATAATATATATAACTTTGATATACTGTTTGAATAAAAAAACATTAAAGTTTTCATTAATTCAATAGATATTCTTAATATTATAGAAAACAATGTATGATTTGTATGTAACAATTCAATATGATTTCTAATAATACATTAAAAGCACCAAAATCTATACATAAGTATAGATTAAGAGCAACCCGGTATCTATAATTTTAGAGATATTCTAACAACCCTCAACCATATGTAGTCCATGCAGCATATATTGGATATATACGTATAGCATGGACTGCAATATGCGTTCAAAATGTCGATGTTCATGTGTCCTGCAGTTCACACGATGACGCGCAGTTTGCTGCGTTCTTCATCGACCCATGAGCCAAGTGATCCTCCGCTTAGGGTAATTTTTTTTTATTCGCTTTTGTGTAAAAAGTTTTCGTTACTCACGTCACATTTTACATTTTCAAAATATTTTATATATATCTGTTACGAATGTCTTGTACCCAAACTAGGTTTGAATAGCTAACTTATATATATATATTTCTTTATTTATTTATTTCTTGTTTAAATTAATAAACGAGTTTTATACTTCTATATATACAAGTGTAACTGATATATTTCAATATTATGTTTTAGTTCTAGGTTCTACTTATTACGCTTAGAGGTGTAAACCTCGTGTTTTGTGAGAAGTACTTGTCGCAATAAAACTTCTACGACTCACATTATTATGCTACAATGTAGCACATTTCTTCTGATAAACGATGTGGTTTCAGGCACCGTGTTACGTCTTTGAAAAAATAATGATGAGCTGTTCATCATATTTTTCTGTTTATTCGCAATTTCTGTGAGAATAATATACGACTCACAAATTTTGTCCCGGAAGGACAGATTGGAGGATTTACTATAACAACGAATGTTATTACCCCGGTGTCTTCAGTTATCCCTGATGTATTCTTTTGAATACGTTTATTTATGTGAGAAGTATTTCTACGACTCACAAATGTGACAAGCATATATTTATTATGCTACAATGTAGCATTTCTCTTTTGACAATCGATGTGCTTTCCTACATCGTGTCTTCATATCCTCCGGAATTTTAAAAAATAATGATGCCTGCCCATCATATTTTTTCTCTTTATCTGCAATTATTTGCAAATATATTTCTTTCCATTTCATTCAATTTCTCAATTAACGCTTTATTGATATGATAATGGATTCATGTGTGTTTTTGATGAAGGTATCATTAATGATCCTTCCGCAGGTTCACCTACGGAAACCTTGTTACGACTTTTACTTCCTCTAAATACTCAAGTTCGGTCAACTTTTGCAAAACAACCGTAACACACGAGGCGTCACAGTGATCACGTCCGGAGACCTCACTAAATAATTCAATCGGTAGTAGCGACGGGCGGTGTGTACAAAGGGCAGGGACGTAATCAATGCGAGTTAATGACTCGCACTTACTGGGAATTCCAGGTTCATGTGAACAGTTTCAGTTCACAATCCCAAGCATGAAAGTGATTCAGCGGTTTACCCGGACCTCTCGGTCTAGGAAATACACGTTGATACTTTCATTGTAGCGCGCGTGCAGCCCAGGACATCTAAGGGCATCACAGACCTGTTATTGCTCAATCTCGTTATTGCTAGACGCAATTTGTCCATTTAAGAAGCTAGTGTCCGTATTGATGGGACAAACAAACAGGTACGGCTCAACTTATACAAACTAATCAAAATAATAGGCACATTGCTGTAACCTAATAAATGACGGCTGTATAAAGTTTCAAACACCATAATCCTGTAAGCATCTATTTAATATATTTGAGTCTCGTTCGTTAGCGGAATTAACCAGACAAATCACTCCACGAACTAAGAACGGCCATGCACCACCACCCATAGATTCGAGAAAGAGCTATCAATCTGTCTTACTCATTTATGTTCGGACCTGGTAAGTTTTCCCGTGTTGAGTCAAATTAAGCCGCAGGCTCCACTCCTGGTGGTGCCCTTCCGTCAATTCCTTTAAGTTTCAGCTTTGCAACCATACTTCCCCCGGAGCCCAAAAGCTTTGGTTTCCCGGGAAGCGACTGAGAGAGCCATAGTAGTAGCTACACCCAATTGCTAGCTGGCATCGTTTATGGTTAGAACTAGGGCGGTATCTGATCGCCTTCGAACCTCTAACTTTCGTTCTTGATTAATGAAAACATCTTTGGCAAATGCTTTCGCTTAAGTTAGTCTTACGACGGTCCAAGAATTTCACCTCTCGCGTCGTAATACTAATGCCCCCAACTGCTTCTATTAATCATTTCCTCTTGATTTAAAAACCAATGAAATAAATCAGAGGTCTTCTTCCACTATTCCATGCACAAAATATTCAGGCATTTGAAGCCTGCTTTAAGCACTCTAATTTGTTCAAAGTAATTGTACCGGCCCACAACAACACTCGGTTAAGAGCACTGAAGCAGGTTTAAATAGGCACTACCATTAATGAAGTTCCGCAGAAACATCATTTATTAATAATTCCACCGATAATACGCTTGCATACAATGGTAATGTACGTACCAAATGATGGTGTACTACCCGTATGAAGCACAGGTTCAACTACGAACGTTTTAACCGCAACAACTTTAATATACGCTATTGGAGCTGGAATTACCGCGGCTGCTGGCACCAGACTTTCCCTCCAATGGGTCCTTGTTAAAGGATTTAAAGTTAACTCATTCCAATTACAGGGCCTCGGATATGAGTCCTGTATTGTTATTTTTCGTCACTACCTCCCCGTGCTGGGATTGGGTAATTTACGCGCCTGCTGCCTTCCTTAGATGTGGTAGCCGTTTCTCAGGCTCCCTCTCCGGAATCGAACCCTGATTCCCCGTTACCCGTTGCAACCATGGTAGTCCAAGATACTACCATCAATAGTTGATAGGGCAGACATTTGAAAGATCTGTCGTCGGTACGAGACCATACGATCTGCAAATTATCCAGAGTTCAACCAATTGTACGATCTGAAAGATCGCTTGGTTTTAGTCTAATAAAAGCACACGTTCCATAAGGTTCGTGTTTATATTGCATGTATTAGCTCTAGAATTACCACAGTTATCCAAGTAACTGTTAATGATCTAAGGAACCATAACTGATATAATGAGCCTTTTGCGGTTTCACTATTAATTCGTGTGTACTTAGACATGCATGGCTTAATCTTTGAGACAAGCATATAACTACTGGCAGGATCAACCAGAATAATGTTTATAAATATTTCCATGCGAAATATTTCATTTTTAATAATTGAATTTCTATTCGAATTATTATCGTTTATCTTTTGTACTGAGAATTACAAGCATAAAATTCTCATTTTGTACCAAGCAAGCATGTTTCTCATGTGTACATCAAGTGTACATCATATAAATTGATGATCTTTGTCTATTTGAGTGTATGATCGATCATTTTGAGAACCCCCATATTCTCATTTTGTATTAGACTTATGTGTACATCAAGTGTACATCATATAAATTGATGATCTTTGTATATTTGAGTGTATAATCGATCATTTTGAGAACCCCTCATATTCTCATTTTGTATTAGACTTATGTGTACATCAAGTGTACATCATATAAATTGATGATCTTTGTTTATTTGAGTGTATGATCGATCATTTTGAGAACCCCCATATTCTCATTTTGTATTAGACATTCATCATAGTGTCGTGTATTTACAAGCATGTTTGCATATTTCTTATATGTACATCAAGTGTACATCATATAAAATGATCTTTGTTTGATGTGTTTGATCATTATATTAGTCTTCTTCTGTTTTTCGGCTTTTATCATTATACACTCTCGGTGTAATAATTGTATATTCATATTAACTATAATATATAGTTAACATATTGCCAAATTTTCCTCAAGATATCGCATAAAAGTGTCAAAAGACAATGAAATTTGATCACATCAGACACATGCCACTAACTACCACCTACTTTTGGATCTTTTGTCCGTAGATGGCCTGTTTGGTTGCTAGAGTCGTGATCTCACCTGGTAGTATGTGAATTTACACACATTATATAGATTTCGTCAAGCCTCACTCGTCACATATAGTGACCAAATGACTTTTATTAATAACATAATAAAAGCATTTACTATTTTGTCTTCATATCGGAGAGCCATATGCTACACTATCTATCACTTCTTATTGTAATTTCATACGGACTCTCCTTTCTCCATGAAAATTTACATTTTTCATATACTTCCATCACTTCACACATGCATCGCATACTGTGACCCATCATTTCCTTCAACTCTTATCAACATCTAATATTAAATGCCACTTTCGACCTGCCAATGCACCGAAAACATCAACAAAATCTTTCATTTCACACCTCTCCATATGAACCCATTCATTTTTGTTAATAATCATTAGATGTTAATGAAATTCGGTTTGTGCCTCTTCAAGGCAACCACTATCCCTTATAGTACTTTCGTACCAAAAACCCTGACTGAGTAAATTATCTACTAAGCTTTTCATTAATTATTGATAAACTCAGGTCGCATGTTTTGTATGGAGCTTAGTAGATCCAATGAAAATCAAAGTGTATGAGCTTAGTAGCGCCGTGTATTTTGTATTAGGATCTAATGAAAATCGGATGTATGGAGCATAGTAGCGCCGTGTATTTTCCATTAGGATCTAATGAAAATCAAAGTGTATGGTCTTAGTAGCGCCGTGTATTTTCCATTAGGATCTAATGAAAATCGGATGTATGGAGCATAGAAGCGCTGTGTATTTTCCATTAGGATCTAATGAAAATCAAAGTGTATGAGCTTAGTAGCGCCGTGTATTTTGCATTAGGATCTAATGAAAATCGGATGTATGGAGCTTAGTAGCGCCGTGTATTTTCCATTAGGATCTAATGAAAATCGGATGTATGGAGCATAGTAGCGCCGTGTATTTTCCATTAGGATCTAATGAAAATCGGATGTATGGAGCATAGTAGCGCCGTGTATTTTCCATTAGGATCTAATGAAAATCGGATGTATGGAGCATAGTAGCGCCGTGTATTTTCCATTAGGATCTAATGAAAATCGGATGTATGGAGCATAGTAGCGCCGTGTATTTTCCATTAGGATCTAATGAAAATCGGATGTATGGAGCTTAGTAGCGCCGTGTATTTTCCATTAGGATCTAATGAAAATCGGATGTATGGAGCATAGTAGCGCCGTGTATTTTCCATTAGGATCTAATGAAAATCAAAGTGTATGAGCTTAGTAGCGCCGTGTATTTTCCATTAGGATCTAATGAAAATCGGATGTATGGAGCATAGTAGCGCCGTGTATTTTCCATTAGGATCTAATGAAAATCGGATGTATGGAGCATAGTAGCGCCGTGTATTTTCCATTAGGATCTAATGAAAATCGGATGTATGGAGCATAGTAGCGCCGTGTATTTTCCATTAGGATCTAATGAAAATCGGATGTATGGAGCATAGTAGCGCCGTGTATTTTCCATTAGGATCTAATGAAAATCGGATGTATGGAGCTTAGTAGCGCCGTGTATTTTCCATTAGGATCTAATGAAAATCGGATGTATGGAGCATAGTAGCGCCGTGTATTTTCCATTAGGATCTAATGAAAATCAAAGTGTATGAGCTTAGTAGCGGCGTGTATTTTCCATTAGGATCTAATGAAAATCGGATGTATGGAGCTTAGTAGCGCCGTGTATTTTCCATTAGGATCTAATGAAAATCGGATGTATGGAGCATAGTAGCGCCGTGTATTTTCCATTAGGATCTAATGAAAATCGGATGTATGGAGCTTAGTAGCGCCGTGTATTTTCCATTAGGATCTAATGAGAATCGGATGTATGGAGCATAGTAGCGCCGTGTATTTTCCATTAGGATCTAATGAAAATCGGATGTATGGAGCATAGTAGCGCCGTGTATTTTCCATTAGGATCTAATGAAAATCGGATGTATGGAGCATAGTAGCGCCGTGTTTTTTCCATTAGGATCTAATGAAAATCAAAGTGTATGAGCTTAGTAGCGCCGTGTATTTTGCATTAGGATCTAATGAAAATCGGATGTATGGAGCTTAGTAGCGCCGTGTATTTTCCATTAGGATCTAATGAAAATCGGATGTATGGAGCTTAGTAGCGCCGTGTATTTTCCATTAGGATCTAATGAAAATCGGATGAATGGAGCATAGTAGCGCCGTGTATTTTCCATTAGGATCTAATGAAAATCAGATGTATGGAGCATAGTAGCGCCGTGTATTTTCCATTAGGATCTAATGAAAATCGGATGTATGGAGCTTAGTAGCGCCGTGTATTTTCCATTAGGATCTAATGAAAATCGGATGTATGGAGCATAGTAGCGCCGTGTATTTTCCATTAGGATCTAATGAAAATCGGATGTATGGAGCATAGTAGCGCCGTGTATTTTCCATTAGGATCTAATGAAAATCGGATGTATGGAGCATAGTAGCGCCGTGTATTTTCCATTAGGATCTAATGAAAATCAAAGTGTATGAGCTTAGTAGCGGCGTGTATTTTCCATTAGGATCTAATGAAAATCGGATGTATGGAGCATAGTAGCGCTGTGTATTTTCCATTAGGATCTAATGAAAATCGGATGTATGGAGCATAGTAGCGCCGTGTATTTTCCATTAGGATCTAATGAAAATCGGATGTATGGAGCATAGTAGCGCCGTGTATTTTCCATTAGGATCTAATGAAAATCGGATGTATGGAGCATAGTAGCGCCGTGTATTTTCCATTAGGATCTAATGAAAATCGGATGTATGGAGCATAGTAGCGCCGTGTATTTTGCATTAGGATCTAATGAAAATCGGATGTATGGAGCTTAGTAGCGCCGTGTATTTTCCATTAGGATCTAATGAAAATCGGATGTATGGAGCTTAGTAGCGCCGTGTATTTTCCATTAGGATCTAATGAAAATCGGATGTATGGAGCATAGTAGCGCCGTGTATTTTCCATTAGGATCTAATGAAAATCAGATGTATGGAGCATAGTAGCGCCGTGTATTTTCCATTAGGATCTAATGAAAATCGGATGTATGGAGCTTAGTAGCGCCGTGTATTTTCCATTAGGATCTAATGAAAATCGGATGTATGGAGCATAGTAGCGCCGTGTATTTTCCATTAGGATCTAATGAAAATCGGATGTATGGAGCATAGTAGCGCCGTGTATTTTCCATTAGGATCTAATGAAAATCGGATGTATGGAGCATAGTAGCGCCGTGTATTTTCCATTAGGATCTAATGAAAATCAAAGTGTATGAGCTTAGTAGCGGCGTGTATTTTCCATTAGGATCTAATGAAAATCGGATGTATGGAGCATAGTAGCGCTGTGTATTTTCCATTAGGATCTAATGAAAATCGGATGTATGGAGCTTAGTAGCGCCGTGTATTTTCCATTAGGATCTAATGAAAATCGGATGTATGGAGCTTAGTAGCGCCGTGTATTTTCCATTAGGATCTAATGAAAATCGGATGTATGGAGCTTATTGCGGGCATGTGTTTTTGAGTCAAGCCCTTCGAAAGTCCATTTCTTTTGTATGGAACGTGTTCATAATTTGTGGTTTTCATTTGAAAATCGGTTTTATACCGCTCTATCAGCATGTTTTGAAATTTTTCATTAGGATCTAATGAGGCCCACACCTCTCTCGTATGGAGGTACGTGGGAATTTGTGTCGTTTTCCATTAGGTTCTAATAGAACTTGCACCGCTCGTATGGAGCTTAGTGCGGGCATGTGTTTTTGAGTCAAGCCCTTCGAAAGTCCATTTCTTTTGTATGGAACGTGTTCATAATTTGTGGTTTTCATTTGAAAATCGGTTTTATACCGCTCTATCAGCATGTTTTGAAATTTTTCATTAGGATCTAATGAGGCCCACACCTCTCTCGTATGGAGGTACGTGGGAATTTGTGTCGTTTTCCATTAGGTTCTAATAGAACTTGCACCGCTCGTATGGAGCTTAGTGCGGGCATGTGTTTTTGAGTCAAGCCCTTCGAAAGTCCATTTCTTTTGTATGGAACGTGTTCATAATTTGTGGTTTTCATTTGAAAATCGGTTTTATACCGCTCTATCAGCATGTTTTGAAATTTTTCATTAGGATCTAATGAGGCCCACACCTCTCTCGTATGGAGGTACGTGGGAATTTGTGTCGTTTTCCATTAGGTTCTAATAGAACTTGCACCGCTCGTATGGAGCTTAGTGCGGGCATGTGTTTTTGAGTCAAGCCCTTCGAAAGTCCATTTCTTTTGTATGGAACGTGTTCATAATTTGTGGTTTTCATTTGAAAATCGGTTTTATACCGCTCTATCAGCATGTTTTGAAATTTTTCATTAGGATCTAATGAGGCCCACACCTCTCTCGTATGGAGGTACGTGGGAATTTGTGTCGTTTTCCATTAGGTTCTAATAGAACTTGCACCGCTCGTATGGAGCTTAGTGCGGGCATGTGTTTTTGAGTCAAGCCCTTCGAAAGTCCATTTCTTTTGTATGGAACGTGTTCATAATTTGTGGTTTTCATTTGAAAATCGGTTTTATACCGCTCTATCAGCATGTTTTGAAATTTTTCATTAGGATCTAATGAGGCCCACACCTCTCTCGTATGGAGGTACGTGGGAATTTGTGTCGTTTTCCATTAGGTTCTAATAGAACTTGCACCGCTCGTATGGAGCTTAGTGCGGGCATGTGTTTTTGAGTCAAGCCCTTCGAAAGTCCATTTCTTTTGTATGGAACGTGTTCATAATTTGTGGTTTTCATTTGAAAATCGGTTTTATACCGCTCTATCAGCATGTTTTGAAATTTTTCATTAGGATCTAATGAGGCCCACACCTCTCTCGTATGGAGGTACGTGGGAATTTGTGTCGTTTTCCATTAGGTTCTAATAGAACTTGCACCGCTCGTATGGAGCTTAGTGCGGGCATGTGTTTTTGAGTCAAGCCCTTCGAAAGTCCATTTCTTTTGTATGGAACGTGTTCATAATTTGTGGTTTTCATTTGAAAATCGGTTTTATACCGCTCTATCAGCATGTTTTGAAATTTTTCATTAGGATCTAATGAGGCCCACACCTCTCTCGTATGGAGGTACGTGGGAATTTGTGTCGTTTTCCATTAGGTTCTAATAGAACTTGCACCGCTCGTATGGAGCTTAGTGCGGGCATGTGTTTTTGAGTCAAGCCCTTCGAAAGTCCATTTCTTTTGTATGGAACGTGTTCATAATTTGTGGTTTTCATTTGAAAATCGGTTTTATACCGCTCTATCAGCATGTTTTGAAATTTTTCATTAGGATCTAATGAGGCCCACACCTCTCTCGTATGGAGGTACGTGGGAATTTGTGTCGTTTTCCATTAGGTTCTAATAGAACTTGCACCGCTCGTATGGAGCTTAGTGCGGGCATGTGTTTTTGAGTCAAGCCCTTCGAAAGTCCATTTCTTTTGTATGGAACGTGTTCATAATTTGTGGTTTTCATTTGAAAATCGGTTTTATACCGCTCTATCAGCATGTTTTGAAATTTTTCATTAGGATCTAATGAGGCCCACACCTCTCTCGTATGGAGGTACGTGGGAATTTGTGTCGTTTTCCATTAGGTTCTAATAGAACTTGCACCGCTCGTATGGAGCTTAGTGCGGGCATGTGTTTTTGAGTCAAGCCCTTCGAAAGTCCATTTCTTTTGTATGGAACGTGTTCATAATTTGTGGTTTTCATTTGAAAATCGGTTTTATACCGCTCTATCAGCATGTTTTGAAATTTTTCATTAGGATCTAATGAGGCCCACACCTCTCTCGTATGGAGGTACGTGGGAATTTGTGTCGTTTTCCATTAGGTTCTAATAGAACTTGCACCGCTCGTATGGAGCTTAGTGCGGGCATGTGTTTTTGAGTCAAGCCCTTCGAAAGTCCATTTCTTTTGTATGGAACGTGTTCATAATTTGTGGTTTTCATTTGAAAATCGGTTTTATACCGCTCTATCAGCATGTTTTGAAATTTTTCATTAGGATCTAATGAGGCCCACACCTCTCTCGTATGGAGGTACGTGGGAATTTGTGTCGTTTTCCATTAGGTTCTAATAGAACTTGCACCGCTCGTATGGAGCTTAGTGCGGGCATGTGTTTTTGAGTCAAGCCCTTCGAAAGTCCATTTCTTTTGTATGGAACGTGTTCATAATTTGTGGTTTTCATTTGAAAATCGGTTTTATACCGCTCTATCAGCATGTTTTGAAATTTTTCATTAGGATCTAATGAGGCCCACACCTCTCTCGTATGGAGGTACGTGGGAATTTGTGTCGTTTTCCATTAGGTTCTAATAGAACTTGCACCGCTCGTATGGAGCTTAGTGCGGGCATGTGTTTTTGAGTCAAGCCCTTCGAAAGTCCATTTCTTTTGTATGGAACGTGTTCATAATTTGTGGTTTTCATTTGAAAATCGGTTTTATACCGCTCTATCAGCATGTTTTGAAATTTTTCATTAGGATCTAATGAGGCCCACACCTCTCTCGTATGGAGGTACGTGGGAATTTGTGTCGTTTTCCATTAGGTTCTAATAGAACTTGCACCGCTCGTATGGAGCTTAGTGCGGGCATGTGTTTTTGAGTCAAGCCCTTCGAAAGTCCATTTCTTTTGTATGGAACGTGTTCATAATTTGTGGTTTTCATTTGAAAATCGGTTTTATACCGCTCTATCAGCATGTTTTGAAATTTTTCATTAGGATCTAATGAGGCCCACACCTCTCTCGTATGGAGGTACGTGGGAATTTGTGTCGTTTTCCATTAGGTTCTAATAGAACTTGCACCGCTCGTATGGAGCTTAGTGCGGGCATGTGTTTTTGAGTCAAGCCCTTCGAAAGTCCATTTCTTTTGTATGGAACGTGTTCATAATTTGTGGTTTTCATTTGAAAATCGGTTTTATACCGCTCTATCAGCATGTTTTGAAATTTTTCATTAGGATCTAATGAGGCCCACACCTCTCTCGTATGGAGGTACGTGGGAATTTGTGTCGTTTTCCATTAGGTTCTAATAGAACTTGCACCGCTCGTATGGAGCTTAGTGCGGGCATGTGTTTTTGAGTCAAGCCCTTCGAAAGTCCATTTCTTTTGTATGGAACGTGTTCATAATTTGTGGTTTTCATTTGAAAATCGGTTTTATACCGCTCTATCAGCATGTTTTGAAATTTTTCATTAGGATCTAATGAGGCCCACACCTCTCTCGTATGGAGGTACGTGGGAATTTGTGTCGTTTTCCATTAGGTTCTAATAGAACTTGCACCGCTCGTATGGAGCTTAGTGCGGGCATGTGTTTTTGAGTCAAGCCCTTCGAAAGTCCATTTCTTTTGTATGGAACGTGTTCATAATTTGTGGTTTTCATTTGAAAATCGGTTTTATACCGCTCTATCAGCATGTTTTGAAATTTTTCATTAGGATCTAATGAGGCCCACACCTCTCTCGTATGGAGGTACGTGGGAATTTGTGTCGTTTTCCATTAGGTTCTAATAGAACTTGCACCGCTCGTATGGAGCTTAGTGCGGGCATGTGTTTTTGAGTCAAGCCCTTCGAAAGTCCATTTCTTTTGTATGGAACGTGTTCATAATTTGTGGTTTTCATTTGAAAATCGGTTTTATACCGCTCTATCAGCATGTTTTGAAATTTTTCATTAGGATCTAATGAGGCCCACACCTCTCTCGTATGGAGGTACGTGGGAATTTGTGTCGTTTTCCATTAGGTTCTAATAGAACTTGCACCGCTCGTATGGAGCTTAGTGCGGGCATGTGTTTTTGAGTCAAGCCCTTCGAAAGTCCATTTCTTTTGTATGGAACGTGTTCATAATTTGTGGTTTTCATTTGAAAATCGGTTTTATACCGCTCTATCAGCATGTTTTGAAATTTTTCATTAGGATCTAATGAGGCCCACACCTCTCTCGTATGGAGGTACGTGGGAATTTGTGTCGTTTTCCATTAGGTTCTAATAGAACTTGCACCGCTCGTATGGAGCTTAGTGCGGGCATGTGTTTTTGAGTCAAGCCCTTCGAAAGTCCATTTCTTTTGTATGGAACGTGTTCATAATTTGTGGTTTTCATTTGAAAATCGGTTTTATACCGCTCTATCAGCATGTTTTGAAATTTTTCATTAGGATCTAATGAGGCCCACACCTCTCTCGTATGGAGGTACGTGGGAATTTGTGTCGTTTTCCATTAGGTTCTAATAGAACTTGCACCGCTCGTATGGAGCTTAGTGCGGGCATGTGTTTTTGAGTCAAGCCCTTCGAAAGTCCATTTCTTTTGTATGGAACGTGTTCATAATTTGTGGTTTTCATTTGAAAATCGGTTTTATACCGCTCTATCAGCATGTTTTGAAATTTTTCATTAGGATCTAATGAGGCCCACACCTCTCTCGTATGGAGGTACGTGGGAATTTGTGTCGTTTTCCATTAGGTTCTAATAGAACTTGCACCGCTCGTATGGAGCTTAGTGCGGGCATGTGTTTTTGAGTCAAGCCCTTCGAAAGTCCATTTCTTTTGTATGGAACGTGTTCATAATTTGTGGTTTTCATTTGAAAATCGGTTTTATACCGCTCTATCAGCATGTTTTGAAATTTTTCATTAGGATCTAATGAGGCCCACACCTCTCTCGTATGGAGGTACGTGGGAATTTGTGTCGTTTTCCATTAGGTTCTAATAGAACTTGCACCGCTCGTATGGAGCTTAGTGCGGGCATGTGTTTTTGAGTCAAGCCCTTCGAAAGTCCATTTCTTTTGTATGGAACGTGTTCATAATTTGTGGTTTTCATTTGAAAATCGGTTTTATACCGCTCTATCAGCATGTTTTGAAATTTTTCATTAGGATCTAATGAGGCCCACACCTCTCTCGTATGGAGGTACGTGGGAATTTGTGTCGTTTTCCATTAGGTTCTAATAGAACTTGCACCGCTCGTATGGAGCTTAGTGCGGGCATGTGTTTTTGAGTCAAGCCCTTCGAAAGTCCATTTCTTTTGTATGGAACGTGTTCATAATTTGTGGTTTTCATTTGAAAATCGGTTTTATACCGCTCTATCAGCATGTTTTGAAATTTTTCATTAGGATCTAATGAGGCCCACACCTCTCTCGTATGGAGGTACGTGGGAATTTGTGTCGTTTTCCATTAGGTTCTAATAGAACTTGCACCGCTCGTATGGAGCTTAGTGCGGGCATGTGTTTTTGAGTCAAGCCCTTCGAAAGTCCATTTCTTTTGTATGGAACGTGTTCATAATTTGTGGTTTTCATTTGAAAATCGGTTTTATACCGCTCTATCAGCATGTTTTGAAATTTTTCATTAGGATCTAATGAGGCCCACACCTCTCTCGTATGGAGGTACGTGGGAATTTGTGTCGTTTTCCATTAGGTTCTAATAGAACTTGCACCGCTCGTATGGAGCTTAGTGCGGGCATGTGTTTTTGAGTCAAGCCCTTCGAAAGTCCATTTCTTTTGTATGGAACGTGTTCATAATTTGTGGTTTTCATTTGAAAATCGGTTTTATACCGCTCTATCAGCATGTTTTGAAATTTTTCATTAGGATCTAATGAGGCCCACACCTCTCTCGTATGGAGGTACGTGGGAATTTGTGTCGTTTTCCATTAGGTTCTAATAGAACTTGCACCGCTCGTATGGAGCTTAGTGCGGGCATGTGTTTTTGAGTCAAGCCCTTCGAAAGTCCATTTCTTTTGTATGGAACGTGTTCATAATTTGTGGTTTTCATTTGAAAATCGGTTTTATACCGCTCTATCAGCATGTTTTGAAATTTTTCATTAGGATCTAATGAGGCCCACACCTCTCTCGTATGGAGGTACGTGGGAATTTGTGTCGTTTTCCATTAGGTTCTAATAGAACTTGCACCGCTCGTATGGAGCTTAGTGCGGGCATGTGTTTTTGAGTCAAGCCCTTCGAAAGTCCATTTCTTTTGTATGGAACGTGTTCATAATTTGTGGTTTTCATTTGAAAATCGGTTTTATACCGCTCTATCAGCATGTTTTGAAATTTTTCATTAGGATCTAATGAGGCCCACACCTCTCTCGTATGGAGGTACGTGGGAATTTGTGTCGTTTTCCATTAGGTTCTAATAGAACTTGCACCGCTCGTATGGAGCTTAGTGCGGGCATGTGTTTTTGAGTCAAGCCCTTCGAAAGTCCATTTCTTTTGTATGGAACGTGTTCATAATTTGTGGTTTTCATTTGAAAATCGGTTTTATACCGCTCTATCAGCATGTTTTGAAATTTTTCATTAGGATCTAATGAGGCCCACACCTCTCTCGTATGGAGGTACGTGGGAATTTGTGTCGTTTTCCATTAGGTTCTAATAGAACTTGCACCGCTCGTATGGAGCTTAGTGCGGGCATGTGTTTTTGAGTCAAGCCCTTCGAAAGTCCATTTCTTTTGTATGGAACGTGTTCATAATTTGTGGTTTTCATTTGAAAATCGGTTTTATACCGCTCTATCAGCATGTTTTGAAATTTTTCATTAGGATCTAATGAGGCCCACACCTCTCTCGTATGGAGGTACGTGGGAATTTGTGTCGTTTTCCATTAGGTTCTAATAGAACTTGCACCGCTCGTATGGAGCTTAGTGCGGGCATGTGTTTTTGAGTCAAGCCCTTCGAAAGTCCATTTCTTTTGTATGGAACGTGTTCATAATTTGTGGTTTTCATTTGAAAATCGGTTTTATACCGCTCTATCAGCATGTTTTGAAATTTTTCATTAGGATCTAATGAGGCCCACACCTCTCTCGTATGGAGGTACGTGGGAATTTGTGTCGTTTTCCATTAGGTTCTAATAGAACTTGCACCGCTCGTATGGAGCTTAGTGCGGGCATGTGTTTTTGAGTCAAGCCCTTCGAAAGTCCATTTCTTTTGTATGGAACGTGTTCATAATTTGTGGTTTTCATTTGAAAATCGGTTTTATACCGCTCTATCAGCATGTTTTGAAATTTTTCATTAGGATCTAATGAGGCCCACACCTCTCTCGTATGGAGGTACGTGGGAATTTGTGTCGTTTTCCATTAGGTTCTAATAGAACTTGCACCGCTCGTATGGAGCTTAGTGCGGGCATGTGTTTTTGAGTCAAGCCCTTCGAAAGTCCATTTCTTTTGTATGGAACGTGTTCATAATTTGTGGTTTTCATTTGAAAATCGGTTTTATACCGCTCTATCAGCATGTTTTGAAATTTTTCATTAGGATCTAATGAGGCCCACACCTCTCTCGTATGGAGGTACGTGGGAATTTGTGTCGTTTTCCATTAGGTTCTAATAGAACTTGCACCGCTCGTATGGAGCTTAGTGCGGGCATGTGTTTTTGAGTCAAGCCCTTCGAAAGTCCATTTCTTTTGTATGGAACGTGTTCATAATTTGTGGTTTTCATTTGAAAATCGGTTTTATACCGCTCTATCAGCATGTTTTGAAATTTTTCATTAGGATCTAATGAGGCCCACACCTCTCTCGTATGGAGGTACGTGGGAATTTGTGTCGTTTTCCATTAGGTTCTAATAGAACTTGCACCGCTCGTATGGAGCTTAGTGCGGGCATGTGTTTTTGAGTCAAGCCCTTCGAAAGTCCATTTCTTTTGTATGGAACGTGTTCATAATTTGTGGTTTTCATTTGAAAATCGGTTTTATACCGCTCTATCAGCATGTTTTGAAATTTTTCATTAGGATCTAATGAGGCCCACACCTCTCTCGTATGGAGGTACGTGGGAATTTGTGTCGTTTTCCATTAGGTTCTAATAGAACTTGCACCGCTCGTATGGAGCTTAGTGCGGGCATGTGTTTTTGAGTCAAGCCCTTCGAAAGTCCATTTCTTTTGTATGGAACGTGTTCATAATTTGTGGTTTTCATTTGAAAATCGGTTTTATACCGCTCTATCAGCATGTTTTGAAATTTTTCATTAGGATCTAATGAGGCCCACACCTCTCTCGTATGGAGGTACGTGGGAATTTGTGTCGTTTTCCATTAGGTTCTAATAGAACTTGCACCGCTCGTATGGAGCTTAGTGCGGGCATGTGTTTTTGAGTCAAGCCCTTCGAAAGTCCATTTCTTTTGTATGGAACGTGTTCATAATTTGTGGTTTTCATTTGAAAATCGGTTTTATACCGCTCTATCAGCATGTTTTGAAATTTTTCATTAGGATCTAATGAGGCCCACACCTCTCTCGTATGGAGGTACGTGGGAATTTGTGTCGTTTTCCATTAGGTTCTAATAGAACTTGCACCGCTCGTATGGAGCTTAGTGCGGGCATGTGTTTTTGAGTCAAGCCCTTCGAAAGTCCATTTCTTTTGTATGGAACGTGTTCATAATTTGTGGTTTTCATTTGAAATCGGTTTTATACCGCTCTATCAGCATGTTTTGAAATTTTTCATTAGGATCTAATGAGGCCACACCTCTCTCGTATGGAGGTACGTGGGAATTTGTGTCGTTTTCCATTAGGTTCTAATAGAACTTGCACCGCTCGTATGGAGCTTAGTGCGGGCATGTGTTTTTGAGTCAAGCCCTTCGAAAGTCCATTTCTTTTGTATGGAACGTGTTCATAATTTGTGGT
>CAWWDL010000188.1:0-62808 GCA_963942545.1 Oxycera nigricornis | reverse complement strand
GTTTTGGCTGCCGTTCGCGGGCTTTTGATTTTTTCGCGGAAAAAACTGGATTTCCTCGCCCGCTAGGGTGCTCCGCAACTTTTGCGCCCTTTTTCGGGTTATTTGCTCGCAGTTGGATTGTGACATGTTTTGGCTGCCGTTCGCGGGCTTTTGATTTTTTCGCGGAAAAAACTGGATTTCCTCGCCCGCTAGGGTGCTCCGCATGTTTTGCGCACTTTTTCGGGTCATTTGCTCGCAGTTGGATTGTGACATGTTTTGGCTGCCGTTCGCGGGCTTTTGATTTTTTCGCGGAAAAAACTGGATTTCCTCGCCCGCTAGGGCGCTCCGCAACTTTTGCGCCCTTTTTCGGGTCATTTTCTCGCAGTTGGATTGTGACATGTTTTGGCTGCCGTTCGCGGGCTTTTGATTTTTTCGCGGAAAAAACTGGATTTCCTCGCCCGCTAGGGTGCTCCGCACGTTTTGCGCCCTTTTTCGGGTCATTTGCTCGCAGTTGGATTGTGACATGTTTTGGCTGCCGTTCGCGGGCTTTTGATTTTTTCGCGGAAAAAACTAGATTTCCTCGCCCGCTAGGGTGCTCCGCACGTTTTGCGCCCTTTTTCGGGTCATTTGCTCGCAGTTGGATTGTGACATGTTTTGGCTGCCGTTCGCGGGCTTTTGATTTTTTCGCGGAAAAAACTGGATTTCCTCGCCCGCTAGGGTGCTCCGCACGTTTTGCGCCCTTTTTCGGGTCATTTGCTCGCAGTTGGATTGTGACATGTTTTGGCTGCCGTTCGCGGGCTTTTGATTTTTTCGTGGAAAAAACTGGATTTCCTCGCCCGCTAGGGTGCTCCGCACGTTTTGCGCGTTTTTTTGGGTCATTTGCCCGCAGTTGGATTGTGATATGTTTTGGCTGCCGTTCGCGGGCTTTTGATTTTTTCGCGGAAAAAACTGGATTTCCTCGCCCGCTAGGGCGCTCCGCAACTTTTGCGCCCTTTTTCGGGTCATTTTCTCGCAGTTGGATTGTGACATGTTTTGGCTGCCGTTCGCGGGCTTTTGATTTTTTCGCGGAAAAAACTGGATTTCCTCGCCCGCTAGGGTGCTCCGCACGTTTTGCGCCCTTTTTCGGGTCATTTGCTCGCAGTTGGATTGTGACATGTTTTGGCTGCCGTTCGCGGGCTTTTGATTTTTTCGCGGAAAAAACTGGATTTCCTCGCCCGCTAGGGTGCTCCGCACGTTTTGCGCCCTTTTTCGGGTCATTTGCTCGCAGTTGGATTGTGACATGTTTTGGCTGCCGTTTGCGGGCTTTTGATTTTTTCGCGGAAAAAACTGGATTTCCTCGCCCGCTAGGGTGCTCCGCACGTTTTGCGCCCTTTTTCGGGTCATTTGCTCGCAGTTGGATTGTGACATGTTTTGGCTGCCGTTCGCGGGCTTTTGATTTTTTCACGGAAAAAACTGGATTTCCTCGCCCGCTAGGGTGCTCCGCACGTTTTGCGCCCTTTTTCGGGTCATTTGCTCGCAGTTGGATTGTGACATGTTTTGGCTGCCGTTCGCGGGCTTTTGATTTTTTCGCGGAAAAAACTGGATTTCCTCGCCCGCTAGGGTGCTCCGCACGTTTTGCGCCCTTTTTCGGGTCATTTGCTCGCAGTTGGATTGTGACATGTTTTGGCTGCCGTTCGCGGGCTTTTGATTTTTTCGCGGAAAAAACTGGATTTCCTCGCCCGCTAGGGTGCTCCGCACGTTTTGCGCCCTTTTTCGGGTCATTTGCTCGCAGTTGGATTGTGACATGTTTTGGCTGCCGTTCGCGGGCTTTTGATTTTTTCGCGGAAAAAACTGGATTTCCTCGCCCGCTAGGGTGCTCCGCACGTTTTGCGCGTTTTTTCGGGTCATTTGCCCGCAGTTGGATTGTGACATGTTTTGGCTGCCGTTCGCGGGCTTTTGATTTTTTCGCGGAAAAAACTGGATTTCCTCGCCCGCTAGGGTGCTCCGCACGTTTTGCGCCCTTTTTCGGGTCATTTGCTCGCAGTTGGATTGTGACATGTTTTGGCTGCCGTTCGCGGGCTTTTGATTTTTTCGCGGAAAAAACTGGATTTCCTCGCCCGCTAGGGCGCTCCGCAACTTTTGCGCCCTTTTTCGGGTCATTTTCTCGCAGTTGGATTGTGACATGTTTTGGCTGCCGTTCGCGGGCTTTTGATTTTTTCGCGGAAAAAACTGGATTTCCTCGCCCGCTAGGGTGCTCCGCAACTTTTGCGCCCTTTTTCGGGTTATTTGCTCGCAGTTGGATTGTGACATGTTTTGGCTGCCGTTCGCGGGCTTTTGATTTTTTCGCGGAAAAAACTGGATTTCCTCGCCCGCTAGGGTGCTCCGCATGTTTTGCGCACTTTTTCGGGTCATTTGCTCGCAGTTGGATTGTGATATGTTTTGGCTTGCCGTTCGCGGGCTTTTGATTTTCTCGCGGAAAAACTGGATTTCCTCGCCCGCTAGGGTGCTCCGCAACGTTTGCGCCCTTTTTCGGGTCATTTGCTCGCAGTTGGATTGTGAAATGTTTTGGCTGCCGTTCGCGGGCTTTTGATTTTTTCGCGGAAAAAACTGGATTTCCTCGCCCGCTAGGGTGCTCCGCAACTTTTGCGCCCTTTTTCGGGTCATTTGCTCGCAGTTGGATTGTGACATGTTTTGGCTGCCGTTCGCGGGCTTTTGATTTTTTCGCGGAAAAAACTGGATTTCCTCGCCCGCTAGGGTGCTCCGCAACTTTTGCGCCCTTTTTCGGGTCATTTGCTCGCAGTTGGATTGTGACATGTTTTGGCTGCCGTTCGCGGGCTTTTGATTTTTTCGCGGAAAAAAGTGGATTTCCTCGCCCGCTAGGGTGCTCCGCACGTTTTGCGCCCTTTTTCGGGTCGTTTGCTCGCAGTTGGATTGTGACATGTTTTGGCTGCCGTTCGCGGGCTTTTGATTTTTTCGCGGAAAAAACTGGATTTCCTCGCCCGCTAGGGTGCTCCGCACGTTTTGCGCCCTTTTTCGGGTCATTTGCTCGCAGTTGGATTGTGACATGTTTTGGCTGCCGTTCGCGGGCTTTTGATTTTTTCGCGGAAAAAACTGGATTTCCTCGCCCGCTAGGGTGCTCCGCACGTTTTGCGCCCTTTTTCGGGTCATTTGCTCGCAGTTGGATTGTGACATGTTTTGGCTGCCGTTCGCGGGCTTTTGATTTTTTCGCGGAAAAAACTGGATTTCCTCGCCCGCTAGGGTGCTCCGCAACTTTTGCGCCCTTTTTCGGGTTATTTGCTCGCAGTTGGATTGTGACATGTTTTGGCTGCCGTTCGCGGGCTTTTGATTTTTTCGCGGAAAAAACTGGATTTCCTCGCCCGCTAGGGTGCTCCGCATGTTTTGCGCACTTTTTCGGGTCATTTGCTCGCAGTTGGATTGTGACATGTTTTGGCTGCCGTTCGCGGGCTTTTGATTTTTTCGCGGAAAAAACTGGATTTCCTCGCCCGCTAGGGTGCTCCGCAACTTTTGCGCCCTTTTTCGGGTCATTTGCTCGCAGTTGGATTGTGACATGTTTTGGCTGCCGTTCGCGGGCTTTTGATTTTTTCGCGGAAAAAACTGGATTTCCTCGCCCGCTAGGGTGCTCCGCAACTTTTGCGCCCTTTTTCGGGTCATTTGCTCGCAGTTGGATTGTGACATGTTTTGGCTGCCGTTCGCGGGCTTTTGATTTTTTCGCGGAAAAAACTGGATTTCCTCGCCCGCTAGGGTGCTCCGCAACTTTTGCGCCCTTTTTCGTGTCGTTTGCTCGCAGTTGGATTGTGACATGTTTTGGCTGCCGTTCGCGGGCTTTTGATTTTTTCGCGGAAAAAACTGGATTTCCTCGCCCGCTAGGGTGCTCCGCACGTTTTGCGCCCTTTTTCGGGTCATTTGCTCGCAGTTGGATTGTGACATGTTTTGGCTGCCGTTCGCGGGCTTTTGATTTTTTCGCGGAAAAAACTGGATTTCCTCGCCCGCTAGGGTGCTCCGCAACTTTTGCGCCCTTTTTCGGGTTATTTGCTCGCAGTTGGATTGTGACATGTTTTGGCTGCCGTTCGCGGGCTTTTGATTTTTTCGCGGAAAAAACTGGATTTCCTCGCCCGCTAGGGTGCTCCGCATGTTTTGCGCACTTTTTCGGGTCATTTGCTCGCAGTTGGATTGTGACATGTTTTGGCTGCCGTTCGCGGGCTTTTGATTTTCTCGCGGAAAAAACTGGATTTCCTCGCCCGCTAGGGTGCTCCGCAACGTTTGCGCCCTTTTTCGGGTCATTTGCTCGCAGTTGGATTGTGAAATGTTTTGGCTGCCGTTCGCGGGCTTTTGATTTTTTCGCGGAAAAAACTGGATTTCCTCGCCCGCTAGGGTGCTCCGCAACTTTTGCGCCCTTTTTCGGGTCATTTGCTCGCAGTTGGATTGTGACATGTTTTGGCTGCCGTTCGCGGGCTTTTGATTTTTTCGCGGAAAAAACTGGATTTCCTCGCCCGCTAGGGTGCTCCGCACGTTTTGCGCGTTTTTTCGGGTCATTTGCCCGCAGTTGGATTGTGGCATGTTTTGGCTGCCGTTCGCGGGCTTTTGATTTTTTCGCGGAAAAAACTGGATTTCCTCGCCGCTAGGGTGCTCCGCACGTTTTGCGCCCTTTTTCGGGTCATTTGCTCGCAGTTGGATTGTGACATGTTTTGGCTGCCGTTCGCGGGCTTTTGATTTTCTCGCGGAAAAAACTGGATTTCCTCGCCCGCTAGGGTGCTCCGCACGTTTTGCGCGTTTTTTCGGGTCATTTGCCCGCAGTTGGATTGTGACATGTTTTGGCTGCCGTTCGCGGGCTTTTGATTTTTTCGCGGAAAAAACTGGATTTCCTCGCCCGCTAGGGTGCTAAGCAACGTTTGCGCCCTTTTTCGGGTCATTTGCTCGCAGTTGGATTGTGAAATGTTTTGGCTGCCGTTCGCGGGCTTTTGATTTTTTCGCGGAAAAAACTGGATTTCCTCGCCCGCTAGGGTGCTCCGCACGTTTTGCGCCCTTTTTCGGGTCATTTGCTCGCAGTTGGATTGTGACATGTTTTGGCTGCCGTTCGCGGGCTTTTGATTTTTTCGCGGAAAAAACTGGATTTCCTCGCCCGCTAGGGTGCTCCGCACGTTTTGCGCCCTTTTTCGGGTCATTTGCTCGCAGTTGGATTGTGACATGTTTTGGCTGCCGTTCGCGGGCTTTTGATTTTCTCGCGGAAAAAACTGGATTTCCTCGCCCGCTAGGGTGCTCCGCACGTTTTGCGCGTTTTTTCGGGTCATTTGCCGCAGTTGGATTGTGACATGTTTTGGCTGCCGTTCGCGGGCTTTTGATTTTTTCGCGGAAAAAACTGGATTTCCTCGCCCGCTAGGGTGCTCCGCAACGTTTGCGCCCTTTTTCGGGTCATTTGCTCGCAGTTGGATTGTGACATGTTTTGGCTGCCGTTCGCGGGCTTTTGATTTTCTCGCGGAAAAAACTGGATTTCCTCGCCCGCTAGGGTGCTCCGCACGTTTTGCGCGTTTTTTCGGGTCATTTGCCCGCAGTTGGATTGTGACATGTTTTGGCTGCCGTTCGCGGGCTTTTGATTTTCTCGCGGAAAAAACTGGATTTCCTCGCTTGCTAGGGTGCTCCGCAACGTTTGCGCCCTTTTTCGGGTCATTTGCTCGCAGTTGGATTGTGAAATGTTTTGGCTGCCGTTCGCGGGCTTTTGATTTTTTCGCGGAAAAAACTGGATTTCCTCGCCCGCTAGGGTGCTCCGCAACTTTTGCGCCCTTTTTCGGGTCATTTGCTCGCAGTTGGATTGTGACATGTTTTGGCTGCCGTTCGCGGGCTTTTGATTTTTTCGCGGAAAAAACTGGATTTCCTCGCCCGCTAGGGTGCTCCGCACGTTTTGCGCGTTTTTTCGGGTCATTTGCCCGCAGTTGGATTGTGACATGTTTTGGCTGCCGTTCGCGGGCTTTTGATTTTTTCGCGGAAAAAACTGGATTTCCTCGCCCGCTAGGGTGCTCCGCAACTTTTGCGCCCTTTTTCGGGTCATTTGCTCGCAGTTGGATTGTGACATGTTTTGGCTGCCGTTCGCGGGCTTTTGATTTTTTCGCGGAAAAAACTGGATTTCCTCGCCCGCTAGGGTGCTCCGCACGTTTTGCGCCCTTTTTCGGGTCGTTTGCTCGCAGTTGGATTGTGACATGTTTTGGCTGCCGTTCGCGGGCTTTTGATTTTTTCGCGGAAAAAACTGGATTTCCTCGCCCGCTAGGGTGCTCCGCACGTTTTGCGCCCTTTTTCGGGTCATTTGCTCGCAGTTGGATTGTGACATGTTTTGGCTGCCGTTCGCGGGCTTTTGATTTTTTCGCGGAAAAAACTGGATTTCCTCGCCCGCTAGGGTGCTCCGCAACTTTTGCGCCCTTTTTCGGGTTATTTGCTCGCAGTTGGATTGTGACATGTTTTGGCTGCCGTTCGCGGGCTTTTGATTTTTCGCGGAAAAAACTGGATTTCCTCGCCCGCTAGGGTGCTCCGCAACTTTTGCGCCCTTTTTCGGGTCATTTGCTCGCAGTTGGATTGTGACATGTTTTGGCTGCCGTTCGCGGGCTTTTGATTTTTTCGCGGAAAAAACTGGATTTCCTCGCCCGCTAGGGTGCTCCGCACGTTTTGCGCCCTTTTTCGGGTCGTTTGCTCGCAGTTGGATTGTGACATGTTTTGGCTGCCGTTCGCGGGCTTTTGATTTTTTCGCGGAAAAAACTGGATTTCCTCGCCCGCTAGGGTGCTCCGCACGTTTTGCGCCCTTTTTCGGGTCATTTGCTCGCAGTTGGATTGTGACATGTTTTGGCTGCCGTTCGCGGGCTTTTGATTTTTTCGCGGAAAAAACTGGATTTCCTCGCCCGCTAGGGCGCTCCGCAACTTTTGCGCCCTTTTTCGGGTCATTTTCTCGCAGTTGGATTGTGACATGTTTTGGCTGCCGTTCGCGGGCTTTTGATTTTTTCGCGGAAAAAACTGGATTTCCTCGCCCGCTAGGGCGCTCCGCAACTTTTGCGCCCTTTTTCGGGTCATTTTCTCGCAGTTGGATTGTGACATGTTTTGGCTGCCGTTCGCGGGCTTTTGATTTTTTCGCGGAAAAAACTGGATTTCCTCGCCCGCTAGGGTGCTCCGCACGTTTTGCGCCCTTTTTCGGGTCATTTGCTCGCAGTTGGATTGTGACATGTTTTGGCTGCCGTTCGCGGGCTTTTGATTTTTTCGCGGAAAAAACTGGATTTCCTCGCCCGCTAGGGTGCTCCGCAACTTTTGCGCCCTTTTTCGGGTCATTTGCTCGCAGTTGGATTGTGACATGTTTTGGCTGCCGTTCGCGGGCTTTTGATTTTTTCGCGGAAAAAACTGGATTTCCTCGCCCGCTAGGGTGCTCCGCACGTTTTGCGCCCTTTTTCGGGTCGTTTGCTCGCAGTTGGATTGTGACATGTTTTGGCTGCCGTTCGCGGGCTTTTGATTTTTTCGCGGAAAAAACTGGATTTCCTCGCCCGCTAGGGTGCTCCGCACGTTTTGCGCCCTTTTTCGGGTCATTTGCTCGCAGTTGGATTGTGACATGTTTTGGCTGCCGTTCGCGGGCTTTTGATTTTTTCGCGGAAAAAAACTGGATTTCCTCGCCCGCTAGGGTGCTCCGCAACTTTTGCGCCCTTTTTCGGGTTATTTGCTCGCAGTTGGATTGTGACATGTTTTGGCTGCCGTTCGCGGGCTTTTGATTTTTTCGCGGAAAAAACTGGATTTCCTCGCCCGCTAGGGTGCTCCGCATGTTTTGCGCACTTTTTCGGGTCATTTGCTCGCAGTTGGATTGTAACATGTTTTGGCTGCCGTTCGCGGGCTTTTGATTTTGTCGCGGAAAAAACTGGATTTCCTCGCCCGCTAGGGTGCTCCGCAACGTTTGCGCCCTTTTTCGGGTCATTTGCTCGCAGTTGGATTGTGAAATGTTTTGGCTGCCGTTCGCGGGCTTTTGATTTTTTCGCGGAAAAAACTGGATTTCCTCGCCCGCTAGGGCGCTCCGCAACTTTTGCGCCCTTTTTCGGGTCATTTTCTCGCAGTTGGATTGTGACATGTTTTGGCTGCCGTTCGCGGGCTTTTGATTTTTTCGCGGAAAAAACTGGATTTCCTCGCCCGCTAGGGTGCTCCGCACGTTTTGCGCCCTTTTTCGGGTCATTTGCTCGCAGTTGGATTGTGACATGTTTTGGCTGCCGTTCGCGGGCTTTTGATTTTTTCGCGGAAAAAACTGGATTTCCTCGCCCGCTAGGGTGCTCCGCAACTTTTGCGCCCTTTTTCGGGTCATTTGCTCGCAGTTGGATTGTGACATGTTTTGGCTGCCGTTCGCGGGCTTTTGATTTTTTCGCGGAAAAAACTGGATTTCCTCGCTCGCTAGGGTGCTCCGCACGTTTTGCGCCCTTTTTCGGGTCGTTTGCTCGCAGTTGGATTGTGACATGTTTTGGCTGCCGTTCGCGGGCTTTTGATTTTTTCGCGGAAAAAACTGGATTTCCTCGCCCGCTAGGGTGCTCCGCACGTTTTGCGCCCTTTTTCGGGTCATTTGCTCGCAGTTGGATTGTGACATGTTTTGGCTGCCGTTCGCGGGCTTTTGATTTTTTCGCGGAAAAAACTGGATTTCCTCGCCCGCTAGGGTGCTCCGCAACTTTTGCGCCCTTTTTCGGGTTATTTGCTCGCAGTTGGATTGTGACATGTTTTGGCTGCCGTTCGCGGGCTTTTGATTTTTTCGCGGAAAAAAACTGGATTTCCTCGCCCGCTAGGGTGCTCCGCACGTTTTGCGCCCTTTTTCGGGTCATTTGCTCGCAGTTGGATTGTGACATGTTTTGGCTGCTGTTCGCGGGCTTTTGATTTTTTCGCGGAAAAAACTGGATTTCCTCGCCCGCTAGGGTGCTCCGCAACTTTTGCGCCCTTTTTCGGGTCATTTGCTCGCAGTTGGATTGTGACATGTTTTGGCTGCCGTTCGCGGGCTTTTTTTTGATTTTTCGCGGAAAAAACTGGATTTCCTCGCCCGCTAGGGTGCTCCGCACGTTTTGCGCCCTTTTTCGGGTCGTTTGCTCGCAGTTGGATTGTGACATGTTTTGGCTGCCGTTCGCGGGCTTTTGATTTTTTCGCGGAAAAACTGGATTTCCTCGCCCGCTAGGGTGCTCCGCACGTTTTGCGCCCTTTTTCGGGTCATTTGCTCGCAGTTGGATTGTGACATGTTTTGGCTGCCGTTCGCGGGCTTTTGATTTTTTCGCGGAAAAAACTGGATTTCCTCGCCCGCTAGGGTGCTCCGCAACTTTTGCGCCCTTTTTTCGGGTTATTTGCTCGCAGTTGGATTGTGACATGTTTTGGCTGCCGTTCGCGGCTTTTGATTTTTTCGCGGAAAAAACTGGATTTCCTCGCCCGCTAGGGTGCTCCGCACGTTTTGCGCCCTTTTTCGGGTCATTTGCTCGCAGTTGGATTGTGACATGTTTTTGGCTGCCGTTCGCGGGCTTTGATTTTCTCGCGGAAAAAACTGGATTTCCTCGCCCGCTAGGGTGCTCCGCAACGTTTGCGCCCTTTTTCGGGTCATTTGCTCGCAGTTGGATTGTGAAATGTTTTGGCTGCCGTTCGCGGGCTTTTGATTTTTTCGCGGAAAAAACTGGATTTCCTCGCCCGCTAGGGTGCTCCGCACGTTTTGCGCCCTTTTCGGGTCATTTGCTCGCAGTTGGATTGTGACATGTTTTGGCTGCCGTTCGCGGGCTTTGATTTTTTCGCGGAAAAAACTGGATTTCCTCGCCCGCTAGGGTGCTCCGCAACTTTTGCGCCCTTTTTCGGGTCATTTGCTCGCAGTTGGATTGTGAAATGTTTTGGCTGCCGTTCGCGGGCTTTTGATTTTTTCGCGGAAAAAACTGGATTTCCTCGCCCGCTAGGGTGCTCCGCAACTTTTGCGCCCTTTTTCGGGTCATTTGCTCGCAGTTGGATTGTGACATGTTTGGCTGCCGTTCGCGGGCTTTGATTTTTTCGCGGAAAAAACTGGATTTCCTCGCCCGCTAGGGTGCTCCGCACGTTTTGCGCCCTTTTCGGGTCATTTGCCCGCAGTTGGATTGTGACATGTTTTGGCTGCCGTTCGCGGGCTTTTGATTTTTCGCGGAAAAAACTGGATTTCCTCGCCCGCTAGGGCGCTCCGCAACTTTTGCGCCCTTTTTCTGGGTCATTTTCTCGCAGTTGGATTGTGACATGTTTTTGGCTGCCGTTCGCGGGCTTTTGATTTTTCGCGGAAAAAACTGGATTTCCTCGCCCGCTAGGGTGCTCCGCACGTTTTGCGCCCTTTTTCGGGTCATTTGCTCGCAGTTGGATTGTGACATGTTTTGGCTGCCGTTCGCGGGCTTTTGATTTTTTCGCGGAAAAAACTGGATTTCCTCGCCCGCTAGGGTGCTCCGCAACTTTTGCGCCCTTTTTCGGGTCATTTGCTCGCAGTTGGATTGTGACATGTTTGGCTGCCGTTCGCGGGCTTTGATTTTTTCGCGGAAAAAACTGGATTTCCTCGCCCGCTAGGGTGCTCCGCACGTTTTGCGCCCTTTTTCGGGTCATTTGCTCGCAGTTGGATTGTGACATGTTTTGGCTGCCGTTCGCGGGCTTTTGATTTTTTCGCTAAAAAACTGGATTTCCTCGCCCGCTAGGGTGCTCCGCAACTTTTGCGCCCTTTTTCGGGTTATTTGCTCGCAGTTGGATTGTGACATGTTTTGGCTGCCGTTCGCGGGCTTTTGATTTTTTCGCGGAAAAAACTGATTTCCTCGCCCGCTAGGGTGCTCCGCATGTTTTGCGCACTTTTTCGGGTCATTTGCTCGCAGTTGGATTGTGACATGTTTTGGCTGCCGTTCGCGGGCTTTTGATTTTCTCGCGGAAAAAACTGGATTTCCTCGCCCGCTAGGGTGCTCCGCAACGTTTGCGCCCCTTTTTCGGGTCATTTGCTCGCAGTGGGATTGTGAAATGTTTTGGCTGCCGTTCGCGGGCTTTTGATTTTTTCGCGGAAAAAACTGGATTTCCTCGCCCGCTAGGGTGGTCCGCACGTTTTGCGCACTTTTTCGGGTCATTTGCTCGCAGTTGGATTGTGACATGTTTTGGCTGCCGTTCGCGGGCTTTTGATTTTCTCGCGGAAAAAACTGGATTTCCTCGCCCGCTAGGGTGCTCCGCAACGTTTGCGCCCTTTTTCGGGTCATTTGCTCGCAGTTGGATTGTGACATGTTTTGGCTGCCGTTCGCGGGCTTTTGATTTTTTCGCGGAAAAAACTGGATTTCCTCGCCCGCTAGGGTGCTCCGCACGTTTTGCGCCCTTTTTCGGGTCATTTGCTCGCAGTTGGATTGTGACATGTTTTGGCTGCCGTTCGCGGGCTTTTGATTTTTTCGCGGAAAAAACTGGATTTCCTCGCCCGCTAGGGTGCTCCGCACGTTTTGCGCCCTTTTTCGGGTCATTTGCTCGCAGTTGGATTGTGACAAGTTTTGGCTGCCGTTCGCGGGCTTTTGATTTTCTCGCGGAAAAAACTGGATTTCCTCGCCCGCTAGGGTGCTCCGCACGTTTTGCGCCCTTTTTCGGGTCATTTGCTCGCAGTTGGATTGTGACATGTTTTGGCTGCCGTTCGCGGGCTTTTGATTTTTTCGCTAAAAAAACTGGATTTCCTCGCCCGCTAGGGTGCTCCGCAACTTTTGCGCCCTTTTTCGGGTTATTTGCTCGCAGTTGGATTGTGACATGTTTTGGCTGCCGTTCGCGGGCTTTTGATTTTTTCGCGGAAAAAACTGGATTTCCTCGCCCGCTAGGGTGCTCCGCATGTTTTGCGCACTTTTTCGGGTCATTTGCTCGCAGTTGGATTCTGACATGTTTTGGCTGCCGTTCGCGGGCTTTTGATTTTCTCGCGGAAAAAACTGGATTTCCTCGCCCGCTAGGGTGCTCCGCAACGTTTGCGCCCTTTTTCGGGTCATTTGCTCGCAGTGGGATTGTGAAATGTTTTGGCTGCCGTTCGCGGGCTTTTGATTTTTTCGCGGAAAAAACTGGATTTCCTCGCCCGCTAGGGTGCTCCGCACGTTTTGCGCCCTTTTTCGGGTCATTTGCTCGCAGTTGGATTGTGACATGTTTTGGCTGCCGTTCGCGGGCTTTTGATTTTTTCGCTAAAAAAACTGGATTTCCTCGCCCGCTAGGGTGCTCCGCAACTTTTGCGCCCTTTTTCGGGTTATTTGCTCGCAGTTGGATTGTGACATGTTTTGGCTGCCGTTCGCGGGCTTTTGATTTTTTCGCGGAAAAAACTGGATTTCCTCGCCCGCTAGGGTGCTCCGCATGTTTTGCGCACTTTTTCGGGTCATTTGCTCGCAGTTGGATTGTGACATGTTTTGGCTGCCGTTCGCGGGCTTTTGATTTTCTCGCGGAAAAAACTGGATTTCCTCGCCCGCTAGGGTGCTCCGCAACGTTTGCGCCCTTTTTCGGGTCATTTGCTCGCAGTGGGATTGTGAAATGTTTTGGCTGCCGTTCGCGGGCTTTTGATTTTTTCGCGGAAAAAACTGGATTTCCTCGCCCGCTAGGGTGGTCCGCACGTTTTGCGCCCTTTTTCGGGTCATTTGCTCGCAGTTGGATTGTGACAAGTTTTGGCTGCCGTTCGCGGGCTTTTGATTTTCTCGCGGAAAAAACTGGATTTCCTCGCCCGCTAGGGTGCTCCGCACGTTTTGCGCCCTTTTTCGGGTCATTTGCTCGCAGTTGGATTGTGACATGTTTTGGCTGCCGTTCGCGGGCTTTTGATTTTTTCGCTAAAAAAACTGGATTTCCTCGCCCGCTAGGGTGCTCCGCAACGTTTGCGCCCTTTTTCGGGTCATTTGCTCGCAGTGGGATTGTGAAATGTTTTGGCTGCCGTTCGCGGGCTTTTGATTTTTTCGCGGAAAAAACTGGATTTCCTCGCCCGCTAGGGTGGTCCGCACGTTTTGCGCACTTTTTCGGGTCATTTGCTCGCAGTTGGATTGTGACATGTTTTGGCTGCCGTTCGCGGGCTTTTGATTTTCTCGCGGAAAAAACTGGATTTCCTCGCCCGCTAGGGTGCTCCGCAACGTTTGCGCCCTTTTTCGGGTCATTTGCTCGCAGTTGGATTGTGACATGTTTTGGCTGCCGTTCGCGGGCTTTTGATTTTTTCGCGGAAAAAACTGGATTTCCTCGCCCGCTAGGGTGCTCCGCACGTTTTGCGCCCTTTTTCGGGTCATTTGCTCGCAGTTGGATTGTGACATGTTTTGGCTGCCGTTCGCGGGCTTTTGATTTTTTCGCGGAAAAAACTGGATTTCCTCGCCCGCTAGGGTGCTCCGCACGTTTTGCGCCCTTTTTCGGGTCATTTGCTCGCAGTTGGATTGTGACATGTTTTGGCTGCCGTTCGCGGGCTTTTGATTTTTTCGCGGAAAAAACTGGATTTCCTCGCCCGCTAGGGCGCTCCGCAACTTTTGCGCCCTTTTTCGGGTCATTTTCTCGCAGTTGGATTGTGACATGTTTTGGCTGCCGTTCGCGGGCTTTTGATTTTTTCGCGGAAAAAACTGGATTTCCTCGCCCGCTAGGGTGCTCCGCACGTTTTGCGCCCTTTTTCGGGTCATTTGCTCGCAGTTGGATTGTGACATGTTTTGGCTGCCGTTCGCGGGCTTTTGATTTTTTCGCGGAAAAAACTGGATTTCCTCGCCCGCTAGGGTGCTCCGCAACTTTTGCGCCCTTTTTCGGGTCATTTGCTCGCAGTTGGATTGTGACATGTTTTGGCTGCCGTTCGCGGGCTTTTGATTTTTTCGCGGAAAAAACTGGATTTCCTCGCCCGCTAGGGTGCTCCGCACGTTTTGCGCCCTTTTTCGGGTCATTTGCTCGCAGTTGGATTGTGACATGTTTTGGCTGCCGTTCGCGGGCTTTTGATTTTTTCGCTAAAAAAACTGGATTTCCTCGCCCGCTAGGGTGCTCCGCAACTTTTGCGCCCTTTTTCGGGTTATTTGCTCGCAGTTGGATTGTGACATGTTTTGGCTGCCGTTCGCGGGCTTTTGATTTTTTCGCGGAAAAAACTGGATTTCCTCGCCCGCTAGGGTGCTCCGCATGTTTTGCGCACTTTTTCGGGTCATTTGCTCGCAGTTGGATTGTGACATGTTTTGGCTGCCGTTCGCGGGCTTTTGATTTTCTCGCGGAAAAAACTGGATTTCCTCGCCCGCTAGGGTGCTCCGCAACGTTTGCGCCCTTTTTCGGGTCATTTGCTCGCAGTGGGATTGTGAAATGTTTTGGCTGCCGTTCGCGGGCTTTTGATTTTTTCGCGGAAAAAACTGGATTTCCTCGCCCGCTAGGGTGGTCCGCACGTTTTGCGCACTTTTTCGGGTCATTTGCTCGCAGTTGGATTGTGACATGTTTTGGCTGCCGTTCGCGGGCTTTTGATTTTCTCGCGGAAAAAACTGGATTTCCTCGCCCGCTAGGGTGCTCCGCAACGTTTGCGCCCTTTTTCGGGTCATTTGCTCGCAGTTGGATTGTGACATGTTTTGGCTGCCGTTCGCGGGCTTTTGATTTTTTCGCGGAAAAAACTGGATTTCCTCGCCCGCTAGGGTGCTCCGCAACTTTTGCGCCCTTTTTCGGGTCATTTGCTCGCAGTTGGATTGTGACATGTTTTGGCTGCCGTTCGCGGGCTTTTGATTTTCTCGCGGAAAAAACTGGATTTCCTCGCCCGCTAGGGTGCTCCGCAACGTTTGCGCCCTTTTTCGGGTCATTTGCTCGCAGTTGGATTGTGACATGTTTTGGCTGCCGTTCGCGGGCTTTTGATTTTGTCGCGGAAAAAACTGGATTTCCTCGCACGCTAGGGTGCTCCGGAACTTTTGCGCCCTTTTTCGGGTCATTTGCTCGCAGTTGGATTGTGACATGTTTTGGCTGCCGTTCGCGGGCTTTTGATTTTTTCGCGGAAAAAAATGGATTTCCTCGCCCGCTAGGGTGCTCCGCATGCTTTGCGCACTTTTTCGGGTCATTTGCTCGCAGTTGGATTGTGACATGTTTTGGCTGCCGTTCGCGGGCTTTTGATTTTTTCGCGGAAAAAACTGGATTTCCTCGCCCGCTAGGGTGCTCCGCACGTTTTGCGCCCTTTTTCGGGTCATTTGCTCGCAGTTGGATTGTGACATGTTTTGGCTGCCGTTCGCGGGCTTTTGATTTTTTCGCGGAAAAAACTGGATTTCCTCGCCCGCTAGGGTGCTCCGCACGTTTTGCGCCCTTTTTCGGGTCATTTGCTCGCAGTTGGATTGTGACATGTTTTGGCTGCCGTTCGCGGGCTTTTGATTTTTTCGCGGAAAAAACTGGATTTCCTCGCCCGCTAGGGTGCTCCGCACGTTTTGCGCCCTTTTTCGGGTCATTTGCTCGCAGTTGGATTGTGACATGTTTTGGCTGCCGTTCGCGGGCTTTTGATTTTTTCGCGGAAAAAACTGGATTTCCTCGCCCGCTAGGGTGCTCCGCACGTTTTGCGCCCTTTTTCGGGTCATTTGCTCGCAGTTGGATTGTGACATGTTTTGGCTGCCGTTCGCGGGCTTTTGATTTTTTCGCGGAAAAAACTGGATTTCCTCGCCCGCTAGGGTGCTCCGCACGTTTTGCGCCCTTTTTCGGGTCATTTGCTCGCAGTTGGATTGTGACATGTTTTGGCTGCCGTTCGCGGGCTTTTGATTTTTTCGCGGAAAAAACTGGATTTCCTCGCCCGCTAGGGTGCTCCGCACGTTTTGCGCCCTTTTTCGGGTCATTTGCTCGCAGTTGGATTGTGACATGTTTTGGCTGCCGTTCGCGGGCTTTTGATTTTTTCGCGGAAAAAACTGGATTTCCTCGCCCGCTAGGGTGCTCCGCACGTTTTGCGCCCTTTTTCGGGTCATTTGCTCGCAGTTGGATTGTGACATGTTTTGGCTGCCGTTCGCGGGCTTTTGATTTTTTCGCGGAAAAAACTGGATTTCCTCGCCCGCTAGGGTGCTCCGCACGTTTTGCGCCCTTTTTCGGGTCATTTGCTCGCAGTTGGATTGTGACATGTTTTGGCTGCCGTTCGCGGGCTTTTGATTTTTTCGCGGAAAAAACTGGATTTCCTCGCCCGCTAGGGTGCTCCGCAACTTTTGCGCCCTTTTTCGGGTCATTTGCTCGCAGTTGGATTGTGACATGTTTTGGCTGCCGTTCGCGGGCTTTTGATTTTTTCGCGGAAAAAACTGGATTTCCTCGCCCGCTAGGGTGCTCCGCACGTTTTGCGCCCTTTTTCGGGTCATTTGCTCGCAGTTGGATTGTGACATGTTTTGGCTGCCGTTCGCGGGCTTTTGATTTTTTCGCGGAAAAAACTGGATTTCCTCGCCCGCTAGGGTGCTCCGCACGTTTTGCGCCCTTTTTCGGGTCATTTTCTCGCAGTTGGATTGTGACATGTTTTGGCTGCCGTTCGCGGGCTTTTGATTTTTTCGCGGAAAAAACTGGATTTCCTCGCCCGCTAGGGTGCTCCGCACGTTTTGCGCCCTTTTTCGGGTCATTTGCTCGCAGTTGGATTGTGACATGTTTTGGCTGCCGTTCGCGGGCTTTTGATTTTTTCGCGGAAAAAACTGGATTTCCTCGCCCGCTAGGATGCTCCGCAACTTTTGCGCCCTTTTTCGGGTCATTTTCTCGCAGTTGGATTGTGACATGTTTTGGCTGCCGTTCGCGGGCTTTTGATTTTTTCGCGGAAAAAACTGGATTTCCTCGCCCGCTAGGGTGCTCCGCACGTTTTGCGCTCTTTTTCGGGTCATTTGCTCGCAGGTGGATTGTGACATGTTTTGGCTGCCGTTCGCGGGCTTTTGATTTTTTCGCGGAAAAAACTGGATTTCCTCGCCCGCTAGGGTGCTCCGCACGTTTTGCGCCCTTTTTCGGGTCATTTGCTCGCAGTTGGATTGTGACATGTTTTGGCTGCCGTTCGCGGGCTTTTGATTTTTTCGCGGAAAAAACTGGATTTCCTCGCCCGCTAGGGTGCTCCGCACGTTTTTCGCCCTTTTTCGGGTCATTTGCTCGCAGTTGGATTGTGACATGTTTTGGCTGCCGTTCGCGGGCTTTTGATTTTTTCGCGGAAAAAACTGGATTTCCTCGCCCGCTAGGGTGCTCCGCAACTTTTGCGCCCTTTTTCGGGTCATTTGCTCGCAGTTGGATTGTGACATGTTTTGGCTGCCGTTCGCGGGCCTTTGATTTTCTCGCGGAAAAAAACTGGATTTCCTCGCCCGCTAGGGTGCTCCGCAACGTTTGCGCCCTTTTTCGGGTCATTTGCTCGCAGTTGGATTGTGACATGTTTTGGCTGCCGTTCGCGGGCTTTTGATTTTTTCGCGGAAAAAACTGGATTTCCTCGCCCGCTAGGGTGCTCCGCAACTTTTGCGCCCTTTTTCGGGTCATTTGCTCGCAGTTGGATTGTGACATGTTTTGGCTGCCGTTCGCGGGCCTTTGATTTTCTCGCGGAAAAAACTGGATTTCCTCGCCCGCTAGGGTGCTCCGCAACGTTTGCGCCCTTTTTCGGGTCATTTGCTCGCAGTTGGATTGTGACATGTTTTGGCTGCCGTTCGCGGGCTTTTGATTTTTTCGCGGAAAAAACTGGATTTCCTCGCCCGCTAGGGTGCTCCGCACGTTTTGCGCCCTTTTTCGGGTCATTTGCTCGCAGTTGGATTGTGACATGTTTTGGCTGCCGTTCGCGGGCTTTTGATTTTTTCGCGGAAAAAACTGGATTTCCTCGCCCGCTAGGGTGCTCCGCAACTTTTGCGCCCTTTTTCGGGTCATTTGTTCGCAGTTGGATTGTGACATGTTTTGGCTGCCGTTCGCGGGCTTTTGATTTTTTCGCGGAAAAAACTGGATTTCCTCGCCCGCTAGGATGCTCCGCAACTTTTGCGCCCTTTTTCGGGTCATTTTCTCGCAGTTGGATTGTGACATGTTTTGGCTGCCGTTCGCGGGCTTTTGATTTTTTCGCGGAAAAAACTGGATTTCCTCGCCCGCTAGGGTGCTCCGCACGTTTTGCGCTCTTTTTCGGGTCATTTGCTCGCAGGTGGATTGTGACATGTTTTGGCTGCCGTTCGCGGGCTTTTGATTTTTTCGCGGAAAAAACTGGATTTCCTCGCCCGCTAGGGTGCTCCGCACGTTTTGCGCCCTTTTTCGGGTCATTTGCTCGCAGTTGGATTGTGGACATGTTTTGGCTGCCGTTCGCGGGCTTTTGATTTTTTCGCGGAAAAAACTGGATTTCCTCGCCCGCTAGGGTGCTCCGCACGTTTTGCGCCCTTTTTCGGGTCATTTGCTCGCAGTTGGATTGTGACATGTTTTGGCTGCCGTTCGCGGGCTTTTGATTTTTTCGCGGAAAAAACTGGATTTCCTCGCCCGCTAGGGTGCTCCGCAACTTTTGCGCCCTTTTTCGGGTCATTTGCTCGCAGTTGGATTGTGACATGTTTTGGCTGCCGTTCGCGGGCCTTTGATTTTCTCGCGGAAGAAACTGGATTTCCTCGCCCGCTAGGGTGCTCCGCAACGTTTGCGCCCTTTTTCGGGTCATTTGCTCGCAGTTGGATTGTGACATGTTTTGGCTGCCGTTCGCGGGCTTTTGATTTTTTCGCGGAAAAAACTGGATTTCCTCGCCCGCTAGGGTGTTCCGCATGTTTTGCGCACTTTTTCGGGTCATTTGCTCGCAGTTGGATTGTGACATGTTTTGGCTGCCGTTCGCGGGCTTTTGATTTTTTCGCGGAAAAAACTGGATTTCCTCGCCCGCTAGGGTGCTCCGGAACTTTTGCGCCCTTTTTCGGGTCATTTGCTCGCAGTTGGATTGTGACATGTTTTGGCTGCCGTTCGCGGGCTTTTGATTTTTTTCGCGGAAAAAACTGGATTTCCTCGCCCGCTAGGGTGCTCCGCAACTTTTGCGCCCTTTTTCGGGTCATTTGCTCGCAGTTGGATTGTGACATGTTTTGGCTGCCGTTCGCGGGCTTTTGATTTTTTCGCGGAAAAAACTGGATTTCCTCGCCCGGTAGGGTGCTCCGCAACGTTTGCGCCCTTTTTCGGGTCATTTGCTCGCAGTTGGATTGTGACATGTTTTGGCTGCCGTTCGCGGGCTTTTGATTTTTTCGCGGAAAAAACTGGATTTCCTCGCCCGCTAGGGTGCTCCGCACGTTTTGCGCCCTTTTTCGGGTCATTTGCTCGCAGTTGGATTGTGACATGTTTTGGCTGCCGTTCGCGGGCCTTTGATTTTCTCGCGGAAAAAACTGGATTTCCTCGCCCGCTAGGGTGCTCCGCAACGTTTGCGCCCTTTTTCGGGTCATTTGCTCGCAGTTGGATTGTGACATGTTTTGGCTGCCGTTCGCGGGCTTTTGATTTTTTCGCGGAAAAAACTGGATTTCCTCGCCCGCTAGGGTGCTCCGCACGTTTTGCGCCCTTTTTCGGGTCATTTGCTCGCAGTTGGATTGTGACATGTTTTGGCTGCCGTTCGCGGGCTTTTGATTTTTTCGCGGAAAAAACTGGATTTCCTCGCCCGCTAGGGTGCTCCGCAACTTTTGCGCCCTTTTTCGGGTCATTTGCTCGCAGTTGGATTGTGACATGTTTTGGCTGCCGTTCGCGGGCTTTTGATTTTTTCGCGGAAAAAACTGGATTTCCTCGCCCGCTAGGATGCTCCGCAACTTTTGCGCCCTTTTTCGGGTCATTTTCTCGCAGTTGGATTGTGACATGTTTTGGCTGCCGTTCGCGGGCTTTTGATTTTTTCGCGGAAAAAACTGGATTTCCTCGCCCGCTAGGGTGCTCCGCACGTTTTGCGCTCTTTTTCGGGTCATTTGCTCGCAGGTGGATTGTGACATGTTTTGGCTGCCGTTCGCGGGCTTTTGATTTTTTCGCGGAAAAAACTGGATTTCCTCGCCCGCTAGGGTGCTCCGCACGTTTTGCGCCCTTTTTCGGGTCATTTGCTCGCAGTTGGATTGTGACATGTTTTGGCTGCCGTTCGCGGGCTTTTGATTTTTTCGCGGAAAAAACTGGATTTCCTCGCCCGCTAGGGTGCTCCGCACGTTTTGCGCCCTTTTTCGGGTCATTTGCTCGCAGTTGGATTGTGACATGTTTTGGCTGCCGTTCGCGGGCTTTTGATTTTTTCGCGGAAAAAACTGGATTTCCTCGCCCGCTAGGGTGCTCCGCAACTTTTGCGCCCTTTTTCGGGTCATTTGCTCGCAGTTGGATTGTGACATGTTTTGGCTGCCGTTCGCGGGCCTTTGATTTTCTCGCGGAAGAAACTGGATTTCCTCGCCCGCTAGGGTGCTCCGCAACGTTTGCGCCCTTTTTCGGGTCATTTGCTCGCAGTTGGATTGTGACATGTTTTGGCTGCCGTTCGCGGGCTTTTGATTTTTTCGCGGAAAAAACTGGATTTCCTCGCCCGCTAGGGTGCTCCGCACGTTTTGCGCCCTTTTTCGGGTCATTTGCTCGCAGTTGGATTGTGACATGTTTTGGCTGCCGTTCGCGGGCTTTTGATTTTTCGCGGAAAAAACTGGATTTCCTCGCCCGCTAGGGTGTTCCGCATGTTTTGCGCACTTTTTCGGGTCATTTGCTCGCAGTTGGATTGTGACATGTTTTGGCTGCCGTTCGCGGGCTTTTGATTTTTTCGCGGAAAAAACTGGATTTCCTCGCCCGCTAGGGTGCTCCGGAACTTTTGCGCCCTTTTTCGGGTCATTTGCTCGCAGTTGGATTGTGACATGTTTTGGCTGCCGTTCGCGGGCTTTTGATTTTTTCGCGGAAAAAACTGGATTTCCTCGCCCGCTAGGGTGCTCCGCATGTTTTGCGCACTTTTTCGGGTCATTTGCTCGCAGTTGGATTGTGACATGTTTTGGCTGCCGTTCGCGGGCTTTTGATTTTTTCGCGGAAAAAACTGGATTTCCTCGCCCGGTAGGGTGCTCCGCACGTTTTGCGCCCTTTTTCGGGTCATTTGCTCGCAGTTGGATTGTGACATGTTTTGGCTGCCGTTCGCGGGCTTTTGATTTTTTCGCGGAAAAAACAGGATTTCCTCGCCCGCTAGGGTGCTCCGCACGTTTTGCGCCCTTTTTCGGGTCATTTGCTCGCAGTTGGATTGTGACATGTTTTGGCTGCCGTTCGCGGGCTTTTGATTTTTTCGCGGAAAAAACTGGATTTCCTCGCCCGCTAGGGTGCTCCGCACGTTTGCGCCCTTTTTCGGGTCATTTGCTCGCAGTTGGATTGTGACATGTTTTGGCTGCCGTTCGCGGGCTTTTGATTTTTTCGCGGAAAAATTTGGATTTCCTCGCCCGCTAGGGTGCTCCGCACGTTTTGCGCCCTTTTTCGGGTCATTTGCTCGCAGTTGGATTGTGACATGTTTTGGCTGCCGTTCGCGGGCTTTTGATTTTTTCGCGGAAAAAACTGGATTTCCTCGCCCGCTAGGGTGCTCCGCACGTTTTGCGCCCTTTTTCGGGTCATTTGCTCGCAGTTGGATTGTGACATGTTTTGGCTGCCGTTCGCGGGCTTTTGATTTTTTCGCGGAAAAAACTGGATTTCCTCGCCCGCTAGGGTGCTCCGCACGTTTTGCGCCCTTTTTCGGGTCATTTGCTCGCAGTTGGATTGTGACATGTTTTGGCTGCCGTTCGCGGGCTTTTGATTTTTTCGCGGAAAAAACTGGATTTCCTCGCCCGCTAGGATGCTCCGCAACTTTTGCGCCCTTTTTCGGGTCATTTGCTCGCAGTTGGATTGTGACATGTTTTGGCTGCCGTTCGCGGGCTTTTGATTTTTTCGCGGAAAAAACTGGATTTCCTCGCCCGCTAGGGTGCTCCGCACGTTTTGCGCCCTTTTTCGGGTCATTTGCTCGCAGTTGGATTGTGACATGTTTTGGCTGCCGTTCGCGGGCTTTTGATTTTTTCGCGGAAAAAACTGGATTTCCTCGCCCGCTAGGGTGCTCCGCACGTTTTGCGCCCTTTTTCGGTTCATTTGCTCGCAGTGGGATTGTGAAATGTTTTGGCTGCCGTTCGCGGGCTTTTGATTTTTTCGCGGAAAAAACTGGATTTCCTCGCCCGCTAGGGTGGTCCGCACGTTTTGCGCCCTTTTTCGGGTCATTTGCTCGCAGTTGGATTGTGACATGTTTTGGCTGCCGTTCGCGGGCTTTTGATTTTTTCGCGGAAAAAACTGGATTTCCTCGCCCGCTAGGGTGCTCCGCAACTTTTGCGCCCTTTTTCGGGTCATTTGCTCGCAGTTGGATTGTGACATGTTTTGGCTGCCGTTCGCGGGCTTTTGATTTTTTCGCGGAAAAAACTGGATTTCCTCGCCCGCTAGGGTGCTCCGCAACTTTTGCGCCCTTTTTCGGGTCATTTGCTCGCAGTTGGATTGTGACATGTTTTGGCTGCCGTTCGCGGGCTTTTGATTTTTTCGCGGAAAAAACTGGATTTCCTCGCCCGCTAGGGTGCTCCGCACGTTTTGCGCCCTTTTTCGGGTCATTTGCTCGCAGTTGGATTGTGACATGTTTTGGCTGCCGTTCGCGGGCTTTTGATTTTTTCGCGGAAAAAACTGGATTTCCTCGCCCGCTAGGGTGCTCCGCACGTTTTCCGCCCTTTTTCGGGTCATTTGCTCGCAGTTGGATTGTGACATGTTTTGGCTGCCGTTCGCGGGCTTTTGATTTTTTCGCGGAAAAAACTGGGTTTCCTCGCCCGCTAGGGTGCTCCGCACGTTTTGCGCCCTTTTTCGGGTCATTTGCTCGCAGTTGGATTGTGACATGTTTTGGCTGCCGTTCGCGGGCTTTTGATTTTTTCGCGGAAAAAACTGGATTTCCTCGCCCGCTAGGGTGCTCCGCACGTTTTGCGCCCTTTTTCGGGTCATTTGCTCGCAGTTGGATTGTGACATGTTTTGGCTGCCGTTCGCGGGCTTTTGATTTTTTCGCGGAAAAAACTGGATTTCCTCGCCCGCTAGGGTGCTCCGCAACTTTTGCGCCCTTTTTCGGGTCATTTGCTCGCAGTTGGATTGTGACATGTTTTGGCTGCCGTTCGCGGGCTTTTGATTTTTTCGCGGAAAAAACTGGATTTCCTCGCCCGCTAGGGTGCTCCGCACGTTTTGCGCCCTTTTTCGGGTCATTTGCTCGCAGTTGGATTGTGACATGTTTTGGCTGCCGTTCGCGGGCTTTTGATTTTTTCGCGGAAAAAACTGGATTTCCTCGCCCGCTAGGGTGCTCCGCACGTTTTGCGCCCTTTTTCGGGTCATTTGCTCGCAGTTGGATTGTGACATGTTTTGGCTGCCGTTCGCGGGCTTTTGATTTTTTCGCGGAAAAAACTGGGTTTCCTCGCCCGCTAGGGTGCTCCGCACGTTTTGCGCCCTTTTTCGGGTCATTTGCTCGCAGTTGGATTGTGACATGTTTTGGCTGCCGTTCGCGGGCTTTTGATTTTTTCGCGGAAAAAACTGGATTTCCTCGCCCGCTAGGGTGCTCCGCAACTTTTGCGCCCTTTTTCGGGTCATTTGCTCGCAGTTGGATTGTGACATGTTTTGGCTGCCGTTCGCGGGCTTTTGATTTTTTCGCGGAAAAAACTGGATTTCCTCGCCCGCTAGGGTGCTCCGCACGTTTTGCGCCCTTTTTCGGGTCATTTGCTCGCAGTTGGATTGTGACATGTTTTGCCTGCCGTTCGCGGGCTTTTGATTTTTTCGCGGAAAAAACTGGATTTCCTCGCCCGCTAGGGTGCTCCGCACGTTTTGCGCCCTTTTTCGGGTCATTTGCTCGCAGTTGGATTGTGACATGTTTTGGCTGCCGTTCGCGGGCTTTTGATTTTTTCGCGGAAAAAACTGGATTTCCTCGCCCGCTAGGGTGCTCCGCACGTTTTGCGCCCTTTTTCGGGTCATTTGCTCGCAGTTGGATTGTGACATGTTTTGGCTGCCGTTCGCGGGCTTTTGATTTTTTCGCGGAAAAAACTGGGTTTCCTCGCCCGCTAGGGTGCTCCGCAACTTTTGCGCCCTTTTTCGGGTCATTTGCTCGCAGTTGGATTGTGACATGTTTTGGCTGCCGTTCGCGGGATTTTGAGTTTTTCGCGGAAAAAACTGGATTTCCTCGCCCGCTAGGGTGCTCCGCACGTTTTGCGCCCTTTTTCGGGTCATTTGCTCGCAGTTGGATTGTGACATGTTTTGGCTGCCGTTCGCGGGCTTTTGATTTTTTCGCGGAAAAAACTGGGTTTCCTCGCCCGCTAGGGTGCTCCGCAACTTTTGCGCCCTTTTTCGGGTCATTTGCTCGCAGTTGGATTGTGACATGTTTTGGCTGCCGTTCGCGGGCTTTTGATTTTTTCGCGGAAAAAAATGGATTTCCTCGCCCGCTAGGGTGCTCCGCAACTTTTGCGCCCTTTTTCGGGTCATTTGCTCGCAGTTGGATTGTGACATGTTTTGGCTGCCGTTCGCGGGCTTTTGATTTTTTCGCGGAAAAAACTGGATTTCCTCGCCCGCTAGGGTGCTCCGCACGTTTTGCGCCCTTTTTCGGGTCATTTGCTCGCAGTTGGATTGTGACATGTTTTGGCTGCCGTTCGCGGGCTTTTGATTTTTTCGCGGAAAAAACTGGATTTCCTCGCCCGCTAGGGTGCTCCGCAACTTTTGCGCCCTTTTTCGGGTCATTTGCTCGCAGTTGGATTGTGACATGTTTTGGCTGCCGTTCGCGGGCTTTTGATTTTTTCGCGGAAAAAACTGGGTTTCCTCGCCCGCTAGGGTGCTCCGCAACTTTTGCGCCCTTTTTCGGGTCATTTGCTCGCAGTTGGATTGTGACATGTTTTGGCTGCCGTTCGCGGGCTTTTGATTTTTTCGCGGAAAAAAATGGATTTCCTCGCCCGCTAGGGTGCTCCGCAACTTTTGCGCCCTTTTTCGGGTCATTTGCTCGCAGTTGGATTGTGACATGTTTTGGCTGCCGTTCGCGGGCTTTTGATTTTTTCGCGGAAAAAACTGGATTTCCTCGCCCGCTAGGGTGCTCCGCACGTTTTGCGCCCTTTTTCGGGTCATTTGCTCGCAGTTGGATTGTGACATGTTTTGGCTGCCGTTCGCGGGCTTTTGATTTTTTCGCGGAAAAAACTAGATTTCCTCGCCCGCTAGGGTGCTCCGCACGTTTTGCGCCCTTTTTCGGGTCATTTGCTCGCAGTTGGATTGTGACATGTTTTGGCTGCCGTTCGCGGGCTTTTGATTTTTTCGCGGAAAAACTGGATTTCCTCGCCCGCTAGGGTGCTCCGCAACTTTTGCGCCCTTTTTCGGGTCATTTGCTCGCAGTTGGATTGTGACATGTTTTGGCTGCCGTTCGCGGGCTTTTGATTTTTTCGCGGAAAAAACTGGATTTCCTCGCTCGCTAGGGTGCTCCGCACGTTTTGCGCCCTTTTTCGGGTCATTTGCTCGCAGTTGGATTGTGACATGTTTTGGCTGCCGTTCGCGGGCTTTTGATTTTTTCGCGGAAAAAACTGGATTTACTCGCCCGCTAGGGTGCTCCGCACGTTTTGCGCCCTTTTTCGGGTCATTTGCTCGCAGTTGGATTGTGACATGTTTTGGCTGCCGTTCGCGGGCTTTTGATTTTTTCGCGGAAAAAGCTAGATTTCCTCGCCCGCTAGGGTGCTCCGCACGTTTTGCGCCCCTTTTCGGGTCATTTGCTCGCAGTTGGATTGTGACATGTTTTGGCTGCCGTTCGCGGGCTTTTGATTTTTTCGCGGAAAAAACTGGATTTCCTCGCCTGCTAGGGTGCTCCGCACGTTTTGCGCCCTTTTTCGGGTCATTTTCTCGCAGTTGGATTGTGACATGTTTTGGCTGCCGTTCGCGGGCTTTTGATTTTTTCGCGGAAAAAACTGGATTTCCTCGCCCGCTAGGGTGCTCCGCACGTTTTGCGCCCTTTTTCGGGTCATTTGCTCGCAGTTGGATTGTGACATGTTTATGCTGCCGTTCGCGGGCTTTTGATTTTTTCGCGGAAAAAACTGGATTTCCTCGCCCGCTAGGGTGCTCCGTAACTTTTGCGCCCTTTTTCGGGTCATTTGCTTGCAGTTGGATTGTGACATGTTTTGGCTGCCGTTCGCGGGCTTTTGATTTTTTCGCGGAAAAAACTGGATTTCCTCGCCCGCTAGGGTGCTCCGCAACTTTTGCGCCCTTTTCGGGTCATTTGCTCGCAGTTGGATTGTGACATGTTTTGGCTGCCGTTCGCGGGCTTTTGATTTTTTCGCGGAAAAAACTGGATTTCCTCGCCCGCTAGGGTGCTCCGCAACTTTTGCGCCCTTTTTCGGGTCATTTGCTCGCAGTTGGATTGTGACATGTTTTGACTGCCGTTCGCGGGTTTTGATTTTTTCGCGGAAAAAACTGGATTTCCTCGCCCGCTAGGGTGCTCCGCAACTTTTGCGCCCTTTTCGGGTCATTTGCTCGCAGTTGGATTGTGACATGTTTTGGCTGCCGTTCACGGGCTTTTGATTTTTTCGCGGAAAAAACTAGATTTCCTCGCCCGCTAGGGTGCTCCGCACGTTTTGCGCCCTTTTTCGGGTCATTTGCTCGCAGTTGTATTGTGACATGTTTTGGCTGCCGTTCGCGGGCTCTTGATTCTATTCAAAATCATTAATCAAATTTATTAAAATAGGATCCAATCGCTTGGAAGCTCACAATCCCACGAAATAAAAAATGAAAATTCTTGAAACAGTTTCAAATCGCTCAAAGGCTCCATGCAAAAGCTCTCGATTCCATTCCAAATCATTAATCAAATTTATTAAAAAAGGATCCAATCGCTAGGAAGCTCACAATCCCACGAAATAAAAAATGAAAATTCTTGAAAAAGTTTCAAAACGCTCAAAGGCTCCATGCAAAAGCTCTTGATTCTATTCAAAATCATTAATCAAATTTATTAAAAAAGGATCCAATCGCTAGGAAGCTCACAATCCCACGAAATAAAAAATGAAAATTCTTGAAAAAGTTTCAAATCGCTCAAAGGCTCCATGCAAAAGCTCTCGATTCTATTCAAAATCATTAATCAAATTTATTAAAATAGGATCCAATCGCTAGGAAGCTCACAATCCCACGAAATAAAAAATGAAAATTCTTGAAACAGTTTCAAATCGCTCAAAGACTCCATGCAAAAGCTCTCGATTCCATTCCAAATCATTTATCAAATTTATTAAAAGAGGATCCAATCGCTAGGAAGCTCACAATCCCACGAAATAAAAAATGAAAATTCTTGAAACAGTTTCAAATCGCTCAAAGGCTCCATGCAAAAGCTCTCGATTCCATTTCAAATCATTAATCAAATTTATTAAAAGAGGATCCAATCGCTAGGAAGCTCACAATCCCACGAAATAAAAAAAGAAAATTCTTGAAAAAGTTTCAAAACGCTCAAAGGCTCCATGCAAAAGCTCTCGATTCTATTCAAAATCATTAATCAAATTTATTAAAATAGGATCCAATCGCTAGGAAGCTCACAATCCCACAAGATAAAAAATGAAAATTCTTGAAACAGTTTCAAATCGCTCAAAGACTCCATGCAAAAGCTCTCGATTCCATTCCAAATCATTAATCAAATTTATAAAAAAAAGGATCCACTCTCTAGGTAGCTCACAATCCCACGAAATAAAAATGAAAATTCTTGAAAAAGTTTCAAATCGCTCAAAGGCTCCATGCAAAAGCTCTCGATTCTATTCAAAATCATTAATCAAATTTATTAAAATAGGATCCAATCGCTAGGAAGCTCACAATCCCACGAAATAAAAAATGAAAATTCTTGAAAAAGTTTCAAAACGCTCAAAGGCTCCATGCAAAAGCTCTTGATTCCATTCAAAATCATTAATCAAATTTATTAAAAAAGGATCCAATCGCTAGGAAGCTCACAATCCCACGAAATAAAAAATGAAAATTCTTGAAAAAGTTTGAAAACGCTCAAAGGCTCCATGCAAAAGCTCTTGATTCTATTCAAAATCATTAATCAAATTTATTAAAAAAGGATCCAATCGCTAGGAAGCTCACAATCCCACGAAATTAAAAATGAAAATTCTTGAAACAGTTTCAAATCGCTCAAAGGCTTCATGCAAAAGCTCTCGATTCTATTCAAAATCATTAATCAAATTTATTAAAATAGGATCCAATCGCTAGGAAGCTCACAATCCCACAAGATAAAAAATGAAAATTCTTGAAACAGTTTCAAATCGCTCAAAGACTCCATGCAAAAGCTCTCGATTCCATTCAAAATCATTTATCAAATTTATTAAAAGAGGATCCAATCGCTAGGAAGCTCACAATCCCACGAAATAAAAAATGAAAATTCTTGAAAAAGTTTCAAAACGCTCAAAGGCTCCATGCAAAAGCTCTTGATTCTATTCAAAATCATTAATCAAATTTATTAAAAAAGGATCCAATCGCTAGGAAGCTCACAATCCCACGAAATAAAAAATGAAAATTCTTGAAACAGTTTCAAATCGCTCAAAGGCTCCATGCAAAAGCTCTCGATTCCATTCCTAATCATCAATCAAATTTATTAAAAAAGGATCCAATCGCTAGGAAGCTCACAATCCCACAAGATAAAAAATGAAAATTCATGAAAAAGTTTCAAATTGCTCAAAAGCTCCATGCAAAAGCTCTCGATTCTATTCAAAATCATTAATCAAATTTATTAAAATAGGATTCAATCGCTAGGAAGCTCACAATCCCACAAGATAAAAAATGAAAATTCTTGAAACAGTTTCAAATCGCACAAAGACTCCATGCAAAAGCTCTCGATTCCATTCAAAATCATTTATCAAATTTATTAAAAGAGGATCCAATCGCTAGGAAGCTCACAATCCCACGAAATAAAAAATGAAAATTCTTGAAAAAGTTTCAAAACGCTCAAAGGCTCCATGTAAAAGCTCTTGATTCTATTCAAAATCATTAATCAAATTTATTAAAAAAGGATCCAATCGCTAGGAAGCTCACAGTCCCACAAGATAATAAATGAAAATTCATGAAAAAGTTTCAAATCGCTCAAAGGCTCCATGCAAAAGCTCTCGATTCCATTCCAAATCATTAATCAAATTTATTAAAAAAGGATCCAATCGCTAGGAAGCTCACAGTCCCACAAGATAATAAATGAAAATTCTTGAAACAGTTTCAAATCGCTCAAAGGCTCCATGCAAAAGCTCTCGATTCTATTCAAAATCATTAATCAAATTTATTAAAAAAGGATCCAATCGCTAGGAAGCTCACAATCCCACAAGATAAAAAATGAAAATTCTTGAAACAGTTTCAAATCGCTCAAAGACTCCATGCAAAAGCTCTCGATTCTATTCAAAACCATTAATCAAATTTATTAAAATAGGATCCAATCGCTAGGAAGCTCACAATCCCACAAGATAAAAAATGAAAATTCTTGAAACAGTTTCAAATCGCTCAAAGACTCCATGCAAAAGCTCTTGATTCTATTCAAAATCATTAATCAAATTTATTAAAAAAGGATCCAATCGCTAGGAAGCTCACAATCCCACGAAATAAAAAATGAAAATTCTTGAAACAGTTTCAAATCGCTCAAAGGCTCCATGCAAAAGCTCTCGATTCCATTCCAAATCATTAATCAAATTTATTAAAAAAGGATCCAATCGCTAGGAAGCTCACAATCCCACGAAATAAAAAATTAAAATTCTTGAAAAAGTTTGAAAACGCTCAAAGGCTCCATGCAAAAGCTCTTGATTCTATTCAAAATCATTAATCAAACTTATTAAAAAAGGATCCAATCGCTAGGAAGCTCACAATCCCACGAAATAAAAAATGAAAATTCTTGAAACAGTTTCAAATCGCTCAAAGGCTCCATGCAAAAGCTCTCGATTCTATTCAAAATCATTGATCAAATTTATTAAAATAGGATCCAATCGCTAGGAAGCTCACAATCCCACAAGATAAAAAATGAAAATTCTTGAAACAGTTTCAAATCGCTCAAAGACTCCATGCAAAAGCTCTTGATTCTATTCAAAATCATTAATCAAATTTATTTAAAAAGGATCCAATCGCTAGGAAGCTCACAATCCCACGAAATAAAAAATGAAAATTCTTGAAACAGTTTCAAATCGCTCAAAGGCTCCATGCAAAAGCTCTCGATTCCATTCCAAATCATTATTCAAATTTATTAAAAAAGGATCCAATCGCTAGGAAGCTCACAATCCCACAAGATAAAAAATGAAAATTCTTGAAACAATTTCAAATCGCTCAAAGACTCCATGCAAAAGCTCTCGATTCCATTCCAAATCATTAATCAAATTTATTAAAAGAGGATCCAATCGCTAGGAAGCTCACAATCCCACGAAATAAAAAATGAAAATTCTTGAAAAAGTTTCAAAACGCTCAAAGGCTCCATGCAAAAGCTCTTGATTCTATTCAAAATCATTAATCAAATTTATTAAAAAAGGATCCAATCGCTAGGAAGCTCACAATCCCACGAAATAAAAAATGAAAATTCTTGAAACAGTTTCAAATCGCTCAAAGGCTCCATGCAAAAGCTCTCGATTCTATTCAAAATCATTGATCAAATTTATTAAAAAAGGATCCAATCGCTAGGAAGCTCACAATCCCACAAGATAAAAAATGAAAATTCTTGAAACAGTTTCAAATCGCTCAAAGACTCCATGCAAAAGCTCTTGATTCTATTCAAAACCATTAATCAAATTTATTAAAAAAGGGTCCAATCGCTAGGAAGCTCACAATCCCACGAAATAAAAAATGAAAATTCTTGAAACAGTTTCAAATCGCTCAAAGGCTCCATGCAAAAGCTCTCGATTCCATTCCAAATCATTAATTAAATTTATTAAAAGAGGATCCAATCGCTAGGAAACTCACAATCCCACGAAATAAAAAATGAAAATTCTTGAAAAAGTTTGAAAACGCTCAAAGGCTCCATGCAAAAGCTCTTGATTCTATTCAAAACCATTAATCAAATTTATTAAAATAGGATCCAATCGCTAGGAAGCTCACAATCCCACAAGATAAAAAATGAAAATTCTTGAAACAGTTTCAAATCGCTCAAAGACTCCATGCAAAAGCTCTCGATTCCATTCCAAATCATTAATTAAATTTATTAAAAGAGGATCCAATCGCTAGGAAGCTCACAATCCCACGAAATAAAAAATGAAAATTCTTGAAAAAGTTTGAAAACGCTCAAAGGCTCCATGCAAAAGCTCTTGATTCTATTCAAAATCATTAATCAAACTTATTAAAAAAGGATCCAATCGCTAGGAAGCTCACAATCCCACGAAATAAAAAATGAAAATTCTTGAAACAGTTTCAAATCGCTCAAAGGCTCCATGCAAAAGCTCTCGATTCTATTCAAAATCATTGATCAAATTTATTAAAATAGGATCCAATCGCTAGGAAGCTCACAATCCCACAAGATAAAAAATGAAAATTCTTGAAACAGTTTCAAATCGCTCAAAGACTCCATGCAAAAGCTCTTGATTCTATTCAAAATCATTAATCAAATTTATTAAAAAAGGATCCAATCGCTAGGAAGCTCACAATCCCACGAAATAAAAAATGAAAATTCTTGAAACAGTTTCAAATCGCTCAAAGGCTCCATGCAAAAGCTCTCGATTCCATTCCAAATCATTAATCAAATTTATTAAAAAAGGATCCAATCGCTAGGAAGCTCACAATCCCACGAAATAAAAAATTAAAATTCTTGAAAAAGTTTGAAAACGCTCAAAGGCTCCATGCAAAAGCTCTTGATTCTATTCAAAATCATTAATCAAACTTATTAAAAAAGGATCCAATCGCTAGGAAGCTCACAATCCCACGAAATAAAAAATGAAAATTCTTGAAACAGTTTCAAATCGCTCAAAGGCTCCATGCAAAAGCTCTCGATTCCATTCCAAATCATTAATCAAATTTATTAAAAAAGGATCCAATCGCTAGGAAGCTCACAATCCCACGAAATAAAAAATTAAAATTCTTGAAAAAGTTTGAAAACGCTCAAAGGCTCCATGCAAAAGCTCTTGATTCTATTCAAAATCATTAATCAAACTTATTAAAAAAGGATCCAATCGCTAGGAAGCTCACAATCCCACGAAATAAAAAATGAAAATTCTTGAAACAGTTTCAAATCGCTCAAAGGCTCCATGCAAAAGCTCTCGATTCCATTCCAAATCATTTATCAAATTTATTAAAAGAGGATCCAATCGCTAGGAAGCTCACAATCCCACGAAATAAAAAATGAAAATTCTTGAAACAGTTTCAAATCGCTCAAAGGCTCCATGCAAAAGCTCTCGATTCCATTCCAAATCATTTATCAAATTTATTAAAAGAGGATCCAATCGCTAGGAAGCTGACAATCCCACAAGATAAAAAATGAAAATTCTTGAAACAGTTTCAAATCGCTCAAAGACTCCATGCAAAAGCTCTCGATTCCATTCCAAATCATTTATCAAATTTATTAAAAGAGGATCCAATCGCTAGGAAGCTCACAATCCCACGAAATAAAAAATGAAACTTCTTGAAAAAGTTTCAAAAAGCTCAAAGGCTCCATGCAAAAGCTCTTGATTCTATTCAAAATCATTAATCAAATTTATTAAAAAAGGATCCAATCGCTAGGAAGCTCACAATCCCACGAAATAAAAAATGAAAATTCTTGAAACAGTTTCAAATCGCTCAAAGGCTCCATGCAAAAGCTCTTGATTCCATTCCAAATCATTAATCAAATTTATTAAAAAAGGATCCAATCGCTAGGAAGCTCACAATCCCACAAGATAAAAAATGAAAATTCATGAAAAAGTTTCAAATCGCTCAAAAGCTCCATGCAAAAGCTCTCGATTCTATTCAAAATCATTAATCAAATTTATTAAAATAGGATCCAATCGCTAGGAAGCTCACAATCCCACAAGATAAAAAATGAAAATTCTTGAAACAGTTTCAAATCGCACAAAGACTCCATGCAAAAGCTCTCGATTCCATTCAAAATCATTTATCAAATTTATTAAAAGAGGATCCAATCGCTAGGAAGCCCACAATCCCACGAAATAAAAAATGAAAATTCTTGAAAAAGTTTCAAAACGCTCAAAGGCTCCATGTAAAAGCTCTTGATTCTATTCAAAATCATTAATCAAATTTATTAAAAAAGGATCCAATCGCTAGGAAGCTCACAATCCCACAAGATAAAAAATGAAAATTCTTGAAACAGTTTCAAATCGCTCAAAGGCTCCATGCAAAAGCTCTCGATTCCATTCCAAATCATTAATCAAATTTATTAAAAAAGGATCCAATCGCTAGGAAGCTCACAGTCCCACAAGATAATAAATGAAAATTCATGAAAAAGTTTCAAATCGCTCAAAGGCTCCATGCAAAAGCTCTCGATTCTATTCAAAATCATTAATCAAATTTATTAAAATAGGATCCAATCGCTAGAAAGCTCACAATCCCACAAGATAAAAAATGAAAATTCTTGAAACAGTTTCAAATCGCTCAAAGACTCCATGCAAAAGCTCTCGATTCCATTCCAAATCATTAATCAAATTTATTAAAAGAGGATCCAATCGCTAGGAAGCTCACAATCCCACGAAATAAAAAATGAAAATTCTTGAAAAAGTTTCAAAACGCTCAAAGGCTCCATGCAAAAGCTCTTGATTGTATTCAAAATCATTAATCAAATTTATTAAAAAAGGATCCAATCGCTAGGAAGCTCACAATCCCACGAAATAAAAAATGAAAATTCTTGAAACAGTTTCAAATCGCTCAAAGGCTCCATGCAAAAGCTCTCGATTCTATTCAAAATCATTAATCAAACTTATTAAAATAGGATCCAATCGCTAGGAAGCTCACAATCCCACAAGATAAAAATGAAAATTCTTGAAACAGTTTCAAATCGCTCAAAGACTCCATGCAAAAGCTCTCGATTCCATTCCAAATCATTAATCAAATTTATAAAAAAAAGGATCCACTCTCTAGGTAGCTCACAATCCCACGAAATAAAAATGAAAATTCTTGAAAAAGTTTCAAATCGCTCAAAGGCTCCATGCAAAAGCTCTCGATTCTATTCAAAATCATTAATTAAACTTATTAAAATAGGATCCAATCGCTAGGAAGCTCACAATCCCACAAGATAAAAAATGAAAATTCTTGAAACAGTTTCAAATCGCTCAAAGACTCCATGGAAAAGCTCTCGATTCCATTCCAAATCATTTATCAAATTTATTAAAAGAGGATCCAATCGCTAGGAAGCTCACAATCCCACGAAATAAAAAATGAAAATTCTTGAAAAAGTTTCAAAACGCTCAAAGGCTCCATGCAAAAGCTCTTGATTCTATTCAAAATCATTAATCAAATTTATTAAAAAGGGATCCAATCGCTAGGAAGCTCACAATCCCACGAAATAAAAAATGAAAATTCTTGAAACAGTTTCAAATCGCTCAAAGCCTCCATGCAAAAGCTATTGATTCTATTCAAAATCATTAATCAAATTTATTAATAAAGGATCCAATCGCTAGGAAGCTCACAATCCCACGAAATAAAAAATGAAAATTCTTGAAACAGTTTCAAATCGCTCAAAGGCTCCATGCAAAGGCTCTCGATTCCATTCCAAATCATTAATCAAATTTATTAAAAAAGGATCCAATCGCTAGGAAGCTCACAATCCCACAAGATAAAAAATGAAAATTCTTGAAAAAGTTTCAAATCGCTCAAAGGCTCCATGCAAAAGCTCTTGATTCTATTCAAAATCATTAATCAAATTTATTAAAATAGGATCCAATCGCTAGGAAGCTCACAATCCCACGAAATAAAAAATGAAAATTCTTGAAAAAGTTTCAAAACGCTCAAAGGCTCCATGCAAAAGCTCTTGATTCTATTCAAAATCATTAATCAAATTTATTAAAAAAGGATCCAATCGCTAGGAAGCTGACAATCCCACAAGATAAAAAATGAAAATTCTTGAAACAGTTTCAAATCGCTCAAAGACTCCATGCAAAAGCTCTCGATTCCATTCCAAATCATTTATCAAATTTATTAAAAGAGGATCCAATCGCTAGGAAGCTCACAATCCCACGAAATAAAAAATGAAACTTCTTGAAAAAGTTTCAAAACGCTCAAAGGCTCCATGTAAAAGCTCTTGATTCTATTCAAAATCATTAATCAAATTTATTAAAAAAGGATCCAATCGCTAGGAAGCTCACAATCCCACGAAATAAAAAATGAAAATTCTTGAAACAGTTTCAAATCGCTCAAAGGCTCCATGCAAAAGCTCTCGATTCCATTCCAAATCATTAATCAAATTTATTAAAAAAGGATCCAATCGCTAGGAAGCTCACAATCCCACAAGATAAAAAATGAAAATTCTTGAAAAAGTTTCAAATCGCTCAAAGGCTCCATGCAAAAGCTCTCGATTCTATTCAAAATCATTAATCAAATTTATTAAAATAGGATCCAATCGCTAGGAAGCTCACAATCCCACAAGATAAAAAATGAAAATTCTTGAAACAGTTTCAAATCGCTCAAAGACTCCATGCAAAAGCTCTCGATTCCATTCCAAATCATTTATCAAATTTATTAAAAGAGGATCCAATCGCTAGGAAGCTCACAATCCCACAAGATAAAAAATGAAAATTCTTGAAAAAGTTTCAAAACGCTCAAAGGCTCCATGCAAAAGCTCTCGATTCTATTCAAAATCATTAATCAAATTTATTAAAATAGGATCCAATCGCTAGGAAGCTCACAATCCCACAAGATAAAAAATGAAAATTCATGAAAAAGTTTCAAATCGCTCAAAGGCTCCATGCAAAAGCTCTCGATTCTATTCAAAATCATTAATCAAATTTATTAAAATAGGATCCAATCGCTAGAAAGCTCACAATCCCACAAGATAAAAAATGAAAATTCTTGAAACAGTTTCAAATCGCTCAAAGACTCCATGCAAAAGCTCTCGATTCCATTCCAAATCATTTATCAAATTTATTAAAAGAGGATCCAATCGCTAGGAAGCTCACAATCCCACGAAATAAAAAATGAAAATTCTTGAAAAAGTTTCAAAACGTTCAAAGGCTCCATGCAAAAGCTCTCGATTCCATTCCAAATCATTAATCAAATTTATTAAAAAAGGATCCAATCGCTAGGAAGCTCACAATCCCACAAGATAAAAAATGAAAATTCATGAAAAAGTTTCAAATCGCTCAAAGGCTCCATGCAAAAGCTCTCGATTCTATTCAAAATCATTAATCAAATTTATTAAAATAGGATCCAATCGCTAGAAAGCTCACAATCCCACAAGATAAAAAATGAAAATTCTTGAAACAGTTTCAAATCGCTCAAAGACTCCATGCAAAAGCTCTTGATTCTATTCAAAATCATTAATCAAATTTATTAAAAAAGGATCCAATCTCTAGGAAGCTCACAATCCCACGAAATAAAAAATGAAAATTCTTGAAACAGTTTCAAATCGCTCAAAGGCTCCATGCAAAAGCTCTCGATTCCATTCCAAATCATTAATCAAATTTATTAAAAAAGGATCCAATCGCTAGGAAGCTCACAATCCCACAAGATAAAAAATGAAAATTCATGAAAAAGCTTCAAATCGCTCAAAGGCTCCATGCAAAAGCTCTCGATTCTATTCAAAATCATTAATCAAATTTATTAAAATAGGATCCAATCGCTAGCAAGCTCACAATCCCACAAGATAAAAAATGAAAATTCTTGAAACAGTTTCAAATCGCTCAAAGACTCCATGCAAAAGCTCTCGATTCCATTCCAAATCATTAATCAAATTTATTAAAAGAGGATCCAATCGCTAGGAAGCTCACAATCCCACGAAATAAAAAATGAAAATTCTTGAAAAAGTTTCAAAACGCTCAAAGGCTCCATGCAAAAGCTCTTGATTCCATTCAAAATCATTAATCAAATTTATTAAAAAAGGATCCAATCGCTAGGAAGCTCACAATCCCACGAAATAAAAAATGAAAATTCTTGAAACAGTTTCAAAACGCTCAAAGGCTCCATGCAAAAGCTCTCGATTCTATTCAAAATCATTAATCAAATTTATTAAAATAGGATCCAATCGCTAGTAAGCTCACAATCCCACAAGATAAAAAATGAAAATTCTTGAAACAGTTTCAAATCGCTCAAAGACTCCATGCAAAAGCTCTCGATTCCATTCCAAATCATTAATCAAATTTATAAAAAAAAGGATCCACTCTCTAGGTAGCTCACAATCCCACGAAATAAAAATGAAAATTCTTGAAACAGTTTCAAATCGCTCAAAGACTCCATGCAAAAGCTCTCGATTCCATTCCAAATCATTAATCAAATTTATAAAAAAAAGGATCCACTCTCTAGGTAGCTCACAATCCCACGAAATAAAAATGAAAATTCTTGAAAAAGTTTCAAATCGCTCAAAGGCTCCATGCAAAAGCTCTCGATTCTATTCAAAATCATTAATCAAATTTATTAAAATAGGATCCAATCGCTAGGAAGCTCACAATCCCACAAGATAAAAAATGAAAATTCTTGAAACAGTTTCAAATCGCTCAAAGACTCCATGCAAAAGCTCTCGATTCCATTCCAAATCATTTATCAAATTTATTAAAAGAGGATCCAATCGCTAGGAAGCTCACAATCCCACGAAATAAAAAATGAAAATTCTTGAAAAAGTTTCAAAACGCTCAAAGGCTCCATGCAAAAGCTCTTGATTCCATTCAAAATCATTTATCAAATTTATTAAAAGAGTATCCAATCGCTAGGAAGCTCACAATCCCACGAAATAAAAATGAAAATTCTTGAAACAGTTTCAAATCGCTCAAAGGCTCCATGCAAAAGCTCTCGATTCTATTCAAAATCATTAATCAAATTTAATAAAATAGGATCCAATCGCTAGGAAGCTCACAATCCCACAAGATAAAAAATGAAAATTCTTGAAACAGTTTCAAATCGCTCAAAGACTCCATGCAAAGGCTCTCGATTCCATTCCAAATCATTTATCAAATTTATTAAAAGAGGATCCAATCGCTAGGAAGCTCACAATCCCACGAAATAAAAAATGAAAATTCTTGAAAAAGTTTCAAAACGCTCAAAGGCTCCATGCAAAAGCTCTCGATTCTATTCAAAATCATTAATCAAATTTATTAAAATAGGATCCAATCGCTAGGAAGCTCACAATCCCACAAGATAAAAAATGAAAATTCTTGAAACAGTTTCAAATCGCTCAAAGACTCCATGCAAAAGCTCTCGATTCCATTCCAAATCATTAATCAAATTTATTAAAAGAGGATCCAATCGCTAGGAAGCTCACAATCCCACAAAATAAAAAATGAAAATTCTTGAAAAAATTTCAAAACGCTCAAAGGCTCCATGCAAAAGCTCTTGATTCTATTCAAAATCATTAATCAAATTTATTAAAAAAGGATCCAATCGCTAGGAAGCTCACAATCCCACGAAATAAAAAATGAAAATTCTTGAAACAGTTTCAAAACGCTCAAAGGCTCCATGCAAAAGCTCTCGATTCTATTCAAAATCATTAATCAAATTTATTAAAATAGGATCCAATCGCTAGGAAGCTCACAATCCCACAAGATAAAAAATGAAAATTCTTGAAACAGTTTCAAATCGCTCAAAGACTCCATGCAAAAGCTCTCGATTCCATTCCAAATCATTTATCAAATTTATTAAAAGAGGATCCAATCGCTAGGAAGCTCACAATCCCACGAAATAAAAAATGAAAATTCTTGAAAAAGTTTCAAAACGCTCAAAGGCTCCATGCAAAAGCTCTCGATTCTATTCAAAATCATTAATCAAATTTATTAAAATAGGATCCAATCGCTAGGAAGCTCACAATCCCACAAGATAAAAAATGAAAATTCTTGAAACAGTTTCAAATCGCTCAAAGACTCCATGCAAAAGCTCTCGATTCCAATCCAAATCATTTATCAAATTTATCAAAAGAGGATCCAATCGCTAGGAAGCTCACAAATTCTTGAAAAAGTTTCAAAACGCTCAAAGGCTCCATGCAAAAGCTCTTGATTCTATTCAAAATCATTAATCAAATTTATTAAAAAAGGATCCAATCGCTAGGAAGCTCACAATCTCACGAAATAAAAAATGAAAATTCTTGAAACAGTTTCAAATCGCTCAAAGGCTCCATGCAAAAGCTCTCGATTTCATTCCAAATCATTAATCAAATTTATTAAAAAAGGATCCAATCGCTAGGAAGCTCACAATCCCACAAGATAAAAAATGAAAATTTATGAAAAAGTTTCAAATCGCTCAAAGGCTCCATGCAAAAGCTCTCGATTCTATTCAAAATCATTAATCAAATTTATTAAAATAGGATCCAATCGCTAGAAAGCTCACAATCCCACAAGATAAAAAATGAAAATTCTTGAAACAGTTTCAAATCGCTCAAAGACTCCATGCAAAAGCTCTCGATTCCATTCCAAATCATTAATCAAATTTATTAAAAAGGGATCCAATCGCTAGGAAGCTCACAATCCCACGAAATAAAAAATGAAAATTCTTGAAAAAGTTTCAAAACGCTCAAAGGCTCCATGCAAAAGCTCTTGATTCTATTCAAAATCATTAATCAAATTTATTAAAAAAGGATCCAATCGCTAGGAAGCTCACAATCCCACGAAATAAAAAATGAAAATTCTTGAAACAGTTTCAAAACGCTCAAAGGCTCCATGCAAAAGCTCTTGATTCTATTCAAAATCATTAATCAAATTTATTAAAGTAGGATCAATCGCTAGGAAGCTCACAATCCCACAAGATAAAAAATGAAAATTCTTGAAACAGTTTCAAATCGCTCAAAGACTCCATGCAAAAGCTCTCGATTCCATTCCAAATCATTAATCAAATTTATTAAAAATGGATCCAATCGCTAGGAAGCTCACAATCCCACGAAATAAAAAATGAAAATTCTTGAAAAAGTTTCAAAACGCTCAAAGGCTCCATGCAAAAGCTCTTGATTCTATTCAAAATCATTAATCAAATTTATTAAAAAAGGATCCAATCGCTAGGAAGCTCACAATCCCACGAAATAAAAAATGAAAATTCTTGAAACAGTTTCAAAACGCTCAAAGGCTCCATGCAAAAGCTCTCGATTCTATTCAAAATCATTAATCAAATTTATTAAAGTAGGATCAAATCGCTAGGAAGCTCACAATCCCACAAGATAAAAAATGAAAATTCTTGAAACAGTTTCAAATCGCTCAAAGACTCCATGCAAAAGCTCTCGATTCCATTCCAAATCATTTATCAAATTTATTAAAAGAGGATCCAATCGCTAGGAAGCTCACAATCCCACGAAATAAAAAATGAAAATTCTTGAAAAAGTTTCAAAACGCTCAAAGGCTCCATGCAAAAGCTCTTGATTCCATTCAAAATCATTAATCAAATTTATTAAAAGAGGATCCAATCGCTAGGAAGCTCACAATCCCACGAAATAAAAAATGAAAATTCTTGAAACAGTTTCAAATCGCTCAAAGGCTCCATGCAAAAGCTCTCGATTCCATTCCAAATCATTAATCAAATTTATTAAAAAAGGATCCAATCGCTAGGAAGCTCACAATCCCACAAGATAAAAAATGAAAATTCTTGAAAAAGTTTCAAAACGCTCAAAAGCTCCATGCAAAAGCTCTTGATTCTATTCAAAATCATTAATCAAATTTATTAAAAAAGGATCCAATCGCTAGGAAGCTCACAATCCCACGAAATAAAAAATGAAAATTCTTGAAACAGTTTCAAATCGCTCAAAGGCTCCATGCAAAAGCTCTCGATTCCATTCCAAATCATTAATCAAATTTATTAAAAAAGGATCCAATCGCTAGGAAGCTCACAATCCCATGAAATAAAAAATGAAAATTCTTGAAAAAGTTTCAAAACGCTCAAAGGCTCCATGCAAAAGCTCTTGATTCTATTCAAAATCATTAATCAAATTTATTAAAAAAGGATCCAATCGCTAGGAAGCTCACAATCCCACAAGATAAAAAATGAAAATTCTTGAAACAGTTTCAAATCGCTCAAAGACTCCATGCAAAAGCTCTCGATTCCATTCCAAATCATTAATCAAATTTATTAAAAGAGGATCCAATCGCTAGGAAGCTCACAATCCCACGAAATAAAAAATGAAAATTCTTGAAACAGTTTCAAAACGCTCAAAGGCTCCATGCAAAAGCTCTCGATTCTATTCAAAATCATTAATAAATTTATTAAAGTAGGATCAAATCGCTAGGAAGCTCACAATCCCACAAGATAAAAAATGAAAATTCTTGAAACAGTTTCAAATCGCTCAAAGACTCCATGCAAAAGCTCTCGATTCCATTCCAAATCATTTATCAAATTTATTAAAAGAGGATCCAATCGCTAGGAAGCTCACAATCCCACGAAATAAAAAATGAAAATTCTTGAAAAAGTTTCAAAACGCTCAAAGGCTCCATGCAAAAGCTCTTGATTCCATTCAAAATCATTAATCAAATTTATTAAAAAAGGATCCAATCGCTAGGAAGCTCACAATCCCACGAAATAAAAAATGAAAATTCTTGAAACAGTTTCAAATCGCTCAAAGGCTCCATGCAAAAGCTCTCGATTCCATTCCAAATCATTAATCAAATTTATTAAAAAAGGATCCAATCGCTAGGAAGCTCACAATCCCACGAAATAAAAAATGAAAATTCTTGAAAAAGTTTCAAAACGCTCAAAAGCTCCATGCAAAAGCTCTTGATTCTATTCAAAATCATTAATCAAATTTATTAAAAAAGAATCCAATCGCTAGGAAGCTCACAATCCCACGAAATAAAAAATGAAAATTCTTGAAACAGTTTCAAATCGCTCAAAGGCTCCATGCAAAAGCTCTCGATTCCATTCCAAATCATTAATCAAATTTATTAAAAAAGGATCCAATCGCTAGGAAGCTCACAATCCCACGAAATAAAAAATGAAAATTCTTGAAAAAGTTTCAAAACGCTCAAAAGCTCCATGCAAAAGCTCTTGATTCTATTCAAAATCATTAATCAAATTTATTAAAAAAGGATCCAATCGCTAGGAAGCTCACAATCCCACGAAATAAAAAATGAAAATTCTTGAAACAGTTTCAAATCGCTCAAAGACTCCATGCAAAAGCTCTCGATTCCATTCCAAATCATTAATCAAATTTATTAAAAGAGGATCCAATCGCTAGGAAGCTCACAATCCCACGAAATAAAAAATGAAAATTCTTGAAAAAGTTTCAAAACGCTCAAAGGCTCCATGCAAAAGCTCTTGATTCTATTCAAAATCATTTATCAAATTTATTAAAAGAGGATCCAATCGCTAGGAAGCTCACAATCCCACGAAATAAAAAATGAAAATTCTTGAAAAAAATTCAAAACGCTCAAAGGCTCCATGCAAAAGCTCTTGATTCCATTCAAAATCATTAATCAAATTTATTAAAAAAGGATCCAATCGCCAGGAAGCTCACAATCCCACGAAATAAAAAATGAAAATTCTTGAAACAGTTTCAAATCGCTCAAAGGCTCCATGCAAAAGCTCTCGATTCCATTCCAAATCATTAATCAAATTTATTAAAAAAGGATCCAATCGCTAGGAAGCTCACAATCCCACGAAATAAAAAATGAAAATTCTTGAAAAAGTTTCAAAACGCTCAAAAGCTCCATGCAAAAGCTCTTGATTCTATTCAAAATCATTAATCAAATTTATTAAAAAAGGATCCAATCGCTAGGAAGCTCACAATCCCACAAGATAAGAAATGAAAATTCTTGAAACAGTTTCAAATCGCTCAAAGCCTCCATGCAAAAGCTCTCGATTCCATTCCAAATCATTTATCAAATTTATTAAAAGAGGATCCAATCGCTAGGAAGCTCACAATCCCACGAAATAAAAAATGAAAATTCTTGAAAAAGTTTCAAAACGCTCAAAAACTCCATGCAAAAGCTCTCGATTCTATTCAAAATCATTAATCAAATTTATTAAAATAGGATCCAATCGCTAGGAAGCTCACAATCCCACAAGATAAAAAATGAAAATTCTTGAAACAGTTTCAAATCGCTCAAAGACTCCATGCAAAAGCTCTCGATTCCAATCCAAATCATTTATCAAATTTATTAAAAGAGGATCCAATCGCTAGGAAGCTCACAAATTCTTGAAAAAGTTTCAAAACGCTCAAAGGCTCCATGCAAAAGCTCTTGATTCTATTCAAAATCATTAATCAAATTTATTAAAAAAGGATCCAATCGCTTGGAAGCTCACAATCCCACGAAATAAAAAATGAAAATTCTTGAAACAGTTCCAAATCGCTCAAAGGCTCCATGCAAAAGCTCTCGATTCCATTCCAAATCATTAATCAAATTTATTAAAAAAGGATCCAATCGCTAGGAAGCTCACAATCCCACAAGATAAAAAATGAAAATTTATGAAAAAGTTTCAAATCGCTCAAAGACTCCATGCAAAAGCTCTCGATTCTATTCAAAATCATTAATCAAATTTATTAAAATAGGATCCAATCGCTAGAAAGCTCACAATCCCACAAGATAAAAAATGAAAATTCTTGAAACAGTTTCAAATCGCTCAGAAACTCCATGCAAAAGCTCTCGATTCCATTCCAAATCATTAATCAAATTTATTAAAAGAGGATCCAATCGCTTGGAAGCTCACAATCCCACGAAATAAAAAATGAAAATTCTTGAAAAAGTTTCAAAACGCTCAAAGGCTCCATGCAAAAGCTCTTGATTCTATTCAAAATCATTAATCAAATTTATTAAAAAGGATCCAATCGCTAGGAAGCTCACAATCCCACGAAATAAAAAATGAAAATTCTTGAAACAGTTTCAAAACGCTCAAAGGCTCCATGCAAAAGCTCTCGATTCTATTCAAAATCATTAATCAAATTTATTAAAGTAGGATCAAATCGCTAGGAAGCTCACAATCCCACAAGATAAAAAATGAAAATTCTTGAAACAGTTTCAAATCGCTCAAAGACTCCATGCAAAAGCTCTCGATTCCATTCCAAATCATTTATCAAACAGTTTCAAATCACTCAAAGACTCCATGCAAAAGCTCTCGATTCCATTCCAAATCATTAATCAAATTTATAAAAAAAAGGATCCACTCTCTAGGTAGCTCACAATCCCACGAAATAAAAATGAAAATTCTTGAAAAAGTTTCAAATCGCTCAAAGGCTCCATGCAAAAGCTCTCGATTCTATTCAAAATCATTAATCAAACTTATTAAAATAGGATCCAATCGCTAGGATGCTCACAATCCCACGAAATAAAAAATGAAAATTCTTGAAACAGTTCCAAATCGCTCAAAGACTCCATGCAAAAGCTCTCGATTCCATTCCAAATCATTTATCAAATTTATTAAAAGAGGATCCAATCGCTAGGAAGCTCACAATCCCACAAGATAAAAAATGAAAATTCTTGAAACAGTTTCAAATCGCTCAAAGACTCCATGCAAAAGCTCTCGATTCCATTCCAAATCATTTATCAAATTTATTAAAAGAGGATCCAATCGCTAGGAAGCTCACAATCCCACAAGATAAAAAATGAAAATTCTTGAAACAGTTTCAAATCGCTCAAAGACTCCATGCAAAAGCTCTCGATTCCATTCCAAATCATTTATCAAATTTATTAAAAGAGGATCAAATCGCTAGGAAGCTCACAATCCCACAAGATAAAAAATGAAAATTCTTGAAACAGTTTCAAATCGCTCAAAGACTCCATGCAAAAGCTCTCGATTCCATTCCAAATCATTTATCAAACAGTTTCAAATCACTCAAAGACTCCATGCAAAAGCTCTCGATTCCATTCCAAATCATTAATCAAATTTATAAAAAAAAGGATCCACTCTCTAGGTAGCTCACAATCCCACGAAATAAAAATGAAAATTCTTGAAAAAGTTTCAAATCGCTCAAAGGCTCCATGCAAAAGCTCTCGATTCTATTCAAAATCATTAATCAAACTTATTAAAATAGGATCCAATCGCTAGGAAGCTCACAATCCCACAAGATAAAAAATGAAAATTCTTGAAACAGTTTCAAATCGCTCAAAGACTCCATGCAAAAGCTCTCGATTCTATTCAAAATCATTAATCAAATTTATTAAAGTAGGATCAAATCGCTAGGAAGCTCACAATCCCACAAGATAAAAAATGAAAATTCTTGAAACAGTTTCAAATCGCTCAAAGACTCCATGCAAAAGCTCTCGATTCCATTCCAAATCATTTATCAAATTTATTAAAAGAGGATCAAATCGCTAGGAAGCTCACAATCCCACGAAATAAAAAATGAAAATTCTTGAAACAGTTTCAAAACGCTCAAAGGCTCCATGCAAAAGCTCTCGATTCTATTCAAAATCATTAATCAAATTTATTAAAGTAGGATCAAATCGCTAGGAAGCTCACAATCCCACAAGATAAAAAATGAAAATTCTTGAAACAGTTTCAAATCGCTCAAAGACTCCATGCAAAAGCTCTCGATTCCATTCCAAATCATTTATCAAATTTATTAAAAGAGGATCCAATCGCTAGGAAGCTCACAATCCCACGAAATAAAAAAGGAAAATTCTTGAAACAGTTTCAAAACGCTCAAAGGCTCCATGCAAAAGCTCTCGATTCTATTCAAAATCATTAATCAAATTAATTAAAGTAGGATCAAATCGCTAGGAAGCTCACAATCCCACAAGATAAAAAATGAAAATTCTTGAAACAGTTTCAAATCGCTCAAAGACTCCATGCAAAAGCTCTCGATTCCATTCCAAATCATTTATCAAACAGTTTCAAATCGCTCAAAGACTCCATGCAAAAGCTCTCGATTCCATTCCAAATCATTAATCAAATTTATAAAAAAAAGGATCCACTCTCTAGGTAGCTCACAATCCCACGAAATAAAAATGAAAATTCTTGAAAAAGTTTCAAATCGCTCAAAGGCTCCATGCAAAAGCTCTCGATTCTATTCAAAATAATTAATCAAACTTATTAAAATAGGATCCAATCGCTAGGAAGCTCACAATCCCACAAGATAAAAAATGAAAATTCTTGAAACAGTTTCAAATCGCTCAAAGACTCCATGCAAAAGCTCTCGATTCCATTCCAAATCATTTATCAAATTTATTAAAAGAGGATCCAATCGCTAGGAAGCTCACAATCCCACGAAATAAAAAATGAAAATTCTTGAAAAAGTTTCAAAACGCTCAAAGGCTCCATGCAAAAGCTCTTGATTCTATTCAAAATCATTAATCAAATTTATTAAAAAAGGATCCAATCGCTAGGAAGCTCACAATCCCACAAGATAAAAAATGAAAATTCTTGAAACAGTTTCAAATCGCTCAAAGACTCCATGCAAAAGCTCTCGATTCCATTCCAAATCATTTATCAAACAGTTTCAAATCGCTCAAAGACTCCATGCAAAAGCTCTCGATTCCATTCCAAATCATTAATCAAATTTATAAAAAAAAGGATCCACTCTCTAGGTAGTTCACAATCCCACGAAATAAAAATGAAAATTCTTGAAAAAGTTTCAAATCGCTCAAAGGCTCCATGCAAAAGCTCTCGATTCTATTCAAAATCATTAATCAAACTTATTAAAATAGGATCCAATCGCTAGGAAGCTCACAATCCCACAAGATGAAAAATGAAAATTCTTGAAACAGTTTCAAATCGCTCAAAGACTCCATGCAAAAGCTCTCGATTCCATTCCAAATCATTTATCAAATTTATTAAAAGAGGATCCAATCGCTAGGAAGCTCACAATCCCATGAAATAAAAAATGAAAATTCTTGAAAAAGTTTCAAAACGCTCAAAGGCTCCATGCAAAAGCTCTTGATTCTATTCAAAATCATTAATCAAATTTATTAAAAAGGATCCAATCGCTAGGAAGCTCACAATCCCACGAAACAAAAAATGAAAATTCTTGAAACAGTTTCAAAACGCTCAAAGGCTCCATGCAAAAGCTCTCGATTCTATTCAAAATCATTAATCAAATTTATTAAAGTAGGATCAAATCGCTAGGAAGCTCACAATCCCACAAGATAAAAAATGAAAATTCTTGAAACAGTTTCAAATCGCTCAAAGACTCCATGCAAAAGCTCTCGATTCCATTCCAAATCATTTATCAAACAGTTTCAAATCACTCAAAGACTCCATGCAAAAGCTCTCGATTCCATTCCAAATCATTAATCAAATTTATAAAAAAAAGGGATCCACTCTCTAGGTAGCTCACAATCCCACGAAATAAAAATGAAAATACTTGAAAAAGTTTCAAATCGCTCAAAGGCTCCATGCAAAAGCTCTCGATTCTATTCAAAATCATTAATCAAACTTATTAAAATAGGATCCAATCGCTAGGAAGCTCACAATCCCACAAGATAAAAAATGAAAATTCTTGAAACAGTTTCAAATCGCTCAAAGACTCCATGCAAAAGCTCTCGATTCCATTCCAAATCATTTATCAAATTTATTAAAAGAGGATCCAATCGCTAGGAAGCTCACAATCCCACAAGATAAAAAATGAAAATTCTTGAAACAGTTTCAAATCGCTCAAAGACTCCATGCAAAAGCTCTCGATTCCATTCCAAATCATTTATCAAATTTATTAAAAGAGGATCCAATCGCTAGGAAGCTCACAATCCCACAAGATAAAAAATGAAAATTCTTGAAACAGTTTCAAATCGCTCAAAGACTCCATGCAAAAGCTCTCGATTCCATTCCAAATCATTTATCAAATTTATTAAAAGAGGATCAAATCGCTAGGAAGCTCACAATCCCACAAGATAAAAAATGAAAATTCTTGAAACAGTTTCAAATCGCTCAAAGACTCCATGCAAAAGCTCTCGATTCCATTCCAAATCATTTATCAAACAGTTTCAAATCACTCAAAGACTCCATGCAAAAGCTCTCGATTCCATTCCAAATCATTAATCAAATTTATAAAAAAAAAGGATCCACTCTCTAGGTAGCTCACAATCCCACGAAATTAAAAATGAAAATTCTTGAAAAAGTTTCAAATCGCTCAAAGGCTCCATGCAAAAGCTCTCGATTCCATTCCAAATCATTAATCAAATTTATTAAAAAAGGATCCAATCGCTAGGAAGCTCACAATCCCACGAAATAAAAAATGAAAATTCTTGAAACAGTTTCAAAACGCTCAAAGGCTCCATGCAAAAGCTCTCGATTCTATTCAAAATCATTAATCAAATTTATTAAAGTAGGATCAAATCGCTAGGAAGCTCACAATCCCACAAGATAAAAAATGAAAATTCTTGAAACAGTTTCAAATCGCTCAAAGACTCCATGCAAAAGCTCTCGATTCCATTCCAAATCATTTATCAAACAGTTTCAAATCGCTCAAAGACTCCATGCAAAAGCTCTCGATTCCATTCCAAATCATTAATCAAATTTATAAAAAAAAGGATCCACTCTCTAGGTAGCTCACAATCCCACGAAATAAAAATGAAAATTCTTGAAAAAGTTTCAAATCGCTCAAAGGCTCCATGCAAAAGCTCTCGATTCTATTCAAAATCAGTAATCAAACTTATTAAAATAGGATCCAATCGCTAGGAAGCTCACAATCCCACAAGATAAAAAATGAAAATTCTTGAAACAGTTTCAAATCGCTCAAAGACTCCATGCAAAAGCTCTCGATTCCATTCCAAATCATTTATCAAATTTATTAAAAGAGGATCCAATCGCTAGGAAGCTCACAATCCCACAAGATAAAAAATGAAAATTCTTGAAACAGTTTCAAATCGCTCAAAGACTCCATGCAAAAGCTCTCGATTCCATTCCAAATCATTTATCAAACAGTTTCAAATCACTCAAAGACTCCATGCAAAAGCTCTCGATTCCATTCCAAATCATTAATCAAATTTATAAAAAAAAAGGATCCACTCTCTAGGTAGCTCACGATCCCACGAAATAAAAATGAAAATTCTTGAAAAAGTTTCAAATCGCTCAAAGACTCCATGCAAAAGCTCTCGATTCCATTCCAAATCATTTATCAAATTTATTAAAAGAGGATCAAATCGCTAGGAAGCTCACAATCCCACAAGATAAAAAATGAAAATTCTTGAAACAGTTTCAAATCGCTCAAAGACTCCATGCAAAAGCTCTCGATTCCATTCCAAATCATTTATCAAACAGTTTCAAATCACTCAAAGACTCCATGCAAAAGCTCTCGATTGCATTCCAAATCATTAATCAAATTTATAAAAAAAAGGATCCACTCTCTAGGTAGCTCACAATCCCACGAAATAAAAAATGAAAATTCTTGAAAAAGTTTCAAAACGCTCAAAGGCTCCATGCAAAAGCTCTTGATTCTATTCAAAATCATTAATCAAATTTATTAAAAAGGATCCAATCGCTAGGAAGCTCACAATCCCACGAAATAAAAAATGAAAATTCTTGAAACAGTTTCAAAACGCTCAAAGGCTCCATGCAAAAGCTCTCGATTCTATTCAAAATCATTAATCAAATTTATTAAAGTAGGATCAAATCGCTAGGAAGCTCACAATCCCACAAGATAAAAAATGAAAATTCTTGAAACAGTTTCAAATCGCTCAAAGACTCCATGCAAAAGCTCTCGATTCCATTCCAAATCATTAATCAAATTTATTAAAAGAGGATCCAATCGCTAGGAAGCTCACAATCCCACGAAATAAAAAATGAAAATTCTTGAAACAGTTTCAAAACGCTCAAAGGCTCCATGCAAAAGCTCTCGATTCTATTCAAAATCATTAATCAAATTTATTAAAGTAGGATCAAATCGCTAGGAAGCTCACAATCCCACAAGATAAAAAATGAAAATTCATTAACAATTTCAAATCGCTCAAAGACTCCATGCAAAAGCTCTCGATTCCATTCCAAATCATTTATCAAACAGTTTCAAATCGCTCAAAGACTCCATGCAAAAGCTCTCGATTCCATTCCAAATCATTAATCAAATTTATAAAAAAAAGGATCCACTCTCTAGGTAGCTCACAATCCCACGAAATAAAAATGAAAATTCTTGAAAAAGTTTCAAATCGCTCAAAGGCTCCATGCAAAAGCTCTCGATTCTATTCAAAATCAGTAATCAAACTTATTAAAATAGGATCCAATCGCTAGGAAGCTCACAATCCCACAAGATAAAAAATGAAAATTCTTGAAACAGTTTCAAATCGCTCAAAGACTCCATGCAAAAGCTCTCGATTCCATTCCAAATCATTTATCAAATTTATTAAAAGAGGATCCAATCGCTAGGAAGCTCACAATCCCACAAGATAAAAAATGAAAATTCTTGAAACAGTTTCAAATCGCTCAAAGACTCCATGCAAAAGCTCTCGATTCCATTCCAAATCATTTATCAAACAGTTTCAAATCACTCAAAGACTCCATGCAAAAGCTCTCGATTCCATTCCAAATCATTAATCAAATTTATAAAAAAAAAAAGGATCCACTCTCTAGGTAGCTCACGATCCCACGAAATAAAAATGAAAATTCTTGAAAAAGTTTCAAATCGCTCAAAGGCTCCATGCAAAAGCTCTCGATTCTATTCAAAATCATTAATCAAACTTATTAAAATAGGATCCAATCGCTAGGAAGCTCACAATCCCACAAGATAAAAAATGAAAATTCTTGAAACAGTTTCAAATCGCTCAAAGACTCCATGCAAAAACTCTCGATTCCATTCCAAATCATTTATCAAATTTATTAAAAGAGGATCCAATCGCTAGGAAGCTCACAATCCCACAAGATAAAAAATGAAAATTCTTGAAACAGTTTCAAATCGCTCAAAGACTCCATGCAAAAGCTCTCGATTCCATTCCAAATCATTTATCAAATTTATAAAAAGAGGATCCAATCGCTAGGAAGCTCACAATCCCACAAGATAAAAAATGAAAATTCTTGAAACAGTTTCAAATCGCTCAAAGACTCCATGCAAAAGCTCTCGATTCCATTCCAAATCATTTATCAAATTTATTAAAAGAGGATCAAATCGCTAGGAAGCTCACAATCCCACAAGATAAAAAATGAAAATTCTTGAAACAGTTTCAAATCGCTCAAAGACTCCATGCAAAAGCTCTCGATTCCATTCCAAATCATTTATCAAACAGTTTCAAATCACTCAAAGACTCCATGCAAAAGCTCTCGATTCCATTCCAAATCATTAATCAAATTTATAAAAAAAAGGATCCACTCTCTAGGTAGCTCACAATCCCACGAAATAAAAAATGAAAATTCTTGAAAAAGTTTCAAAACGCTCAAAGGCTCCATGCAAAAGCTCTTGATTCTATTCAAAATCATTAATCAAATTTATTGAAAAGGATCCAATCGCTAGGAAGCTCACAATCCCACGAAATAAAAAATGAAAATTCTTGAAACAGTTTCAAAACGCTCAAAGGCTCCATGCAAAAGCTCTCGATTCTATTCAAAATCATTAATCAAATTTATTAAAGTAGGATCAAATCGCTAGGAAGCTCACAATCCCACAAGATAAAAAATGAAAATTCTTGAAACAGTTTCAAATCGCTCAAAGACTCCATGCAAAAGCTCTCGATTCCATTCCAAATCATTTATCAAACAGTTTCAAATCGCTCAAAGACTCCATGCAAAAGCTCTCGATTCCATTCCAAATCATTAATCAAATTTATAAAAAAAAGGATCCACTCTCTAGGTAGCTCACAATCCCACGAAATAAAAATGAAAATTCTTGAAAAAGTTTCAAATCGCTCAAAGGCTCCATGCAAAAGCTCTCGATTCTATTCAAAATCATTAATCAAACTTATTAAAATAGGATCCAATCGCTAGGAAGCTCACAATCCCACAAGATAAAAAATGAAAATTCTTGAAACAGTTTCAAATCGCTCAAAGACTCCATGCAAAAGCTCTCGATTCCATTCCAAATCATTTATCAAATTTATTAAAAGAGGATCCAATCGCTAGGAAGCTCACAATCCCACGAAATAAAAAATGAAAATTCTTGAAAAAGTTTCAAAACGCTCAAAGGCTCCATGCAAAAGCTCTTGATTCTATTCAAAATCATTAATCAAATTTATTAAAAAAGGATCCAATCGCTAGGAAGCTCATAATCCCACGAAATAAAAAATGAAAATTCTTGAAACAGTTTCAAATCGCTCAAAGGCTCCATGCAAAAGCTCTCGATTCCATTCCAAATCATTAATCAAATTTATTAAAAAAGGATCCAATCGCTAGGAAGCTCACAATCCCACGAAATAAATAATGAAAATTCTTGAAAAAGTTTCAAAACGCTCAAAGGCTCCATGCAAAAGCTCTTGATTCTATTCAAAATCATTAATCAAATTTATTAATAAAGGATCCAATCGCTAGGAAGCTCACAATCCCACGAAATAAAAAATGAAAATTCTTGAAACAGTTTCAAATCGCTCAAAGGCTCCATGCAAAAGCTCTCGATTCCATTCCAAATCATTAATCAAATTTATTAAAAAAGGATCCAATCGCTAGGAAGCTCACAATCCCACAAGATAAAAAATGAAAATTCTTGAAAAAGTTTCAAATCGCTCAAAGGCTCCATGCAAAAGCTCTCGATTTTATTCAAAATCATTAATCAAATTTATTAAAATAGGATCCAATCGCTAGGAAGCTCACAATCCCACGAAATAAAAAATGAAAATTCTTGAAAAAGTTTCAAAACGCTCAAAGGCTCCATGCAAAAGCTCTTGATTGTATTCAAAATCATTTATCAAATTTATTAAAAAAGGATCCAATCGCTAGGAAGCTCACAATCCCACGAAATAAAAAATAAAAATTCTTGAAAAAGTTTCAAAACGCTCAAAGGCTCCATGCAAAAGCTCTTGATTCTATTAAAAATCATTAATCAAATTTATTAAAAAAGGATCCAATCGCTAGGAAGCTCACAATCCCACGAAATAAAAAATGAAAATTCTTGAAACAGTTTCAAATCGCTCAAAGGCTCCATGCAAAAGCTGTCGATTCTATTCAAAATCATTAATCAAATTTATTAAAATAGGATCCAATCGCTAGGAAGCTCACAATCCCACAAGATAAAAAATGAAAATTCTTGAAACAGTTTCAAATCGCTCAAAGACTCCATGCAAAAGCTCTCGATTCCATTCCAAATCATCATCAAATTTATTAAAAGAGGATCCAATCGCTAAGAAGCTCACAATCCCACGAAATAAAAAATGAAAATTCTTGAAAAAGTTTCAAAACGCTCAAAGGCTCCATGCAAAAGCTCTTGATTCTATTCAAAATCATTAATCAAATTTATTAAAAAAGGATCCAATCGCTAGGAAGCTCACAATCCCACGAAATAAAAAATGAAAATTCTTGAAACAGTTTCAAATCGCTCAAAGGCTCCATGCAAAAGCTCTCGATTCCATTCCAAATCATTAATCAAATTTATTAAAAAAGGATCCAATCGCTAGGAAGCTCACAATCCCACAAGATAAAAAATGAAAATTCTTGAAAAAGTTTCAAATCGCTCAAAGGCTCCATGCAAAAGCTCTCGATTCTATTCAAAATCATTAATCAAATTTATTAAAATAGGATCCAATCGCTAGAAAGCTCACAATCCCACAAGATAAAAAATGAAAATTCTTGAAACAGTTTCAAATCGCTCAAAGACTCCATGTTTACCATATTTTCGAAATAAAGGAGCACGTTCTTATCTGTTTAAAAGATTGAGTGCTTTTAAAAGCTGTTTTAATTGAAAATTTAATACTTTTATGTGCTCTGATATATCCAATACAAAGAATGACATTTCCCCAAATTATGTACAATTGACAATCAGTGGCGTTTCAGAAATTAATGAGACGAAATGAATTTTATCAATTATTTATTTCAAATTCGATGTTGGTAATTGCCATAATTCTGCCAAAGCCGGTCCCAAGCCCGGTTGTAAAAGGAAGAGGTCGGCTTGAAAGTTTAACAAATTAAGTCGAGTTTTTCCGATTTTTACTGTTAATATTAAATATTGAGTGGTTTACTGCAATATTGACGGAATTTTTAAAGTTTAACATTAACCATAGAAAATCATCTTATAATAAGTCTCGAAGACATATGATTTTAATGTTTTTTGCTATGTTTAAAACTAAAATTATTAATGTTACATGTATTTGAGAACTCATCAAATATGTTCAGAATCTAAACTTTAAGTGAGTGGGCTGTAGCCTAGCGTGCATAATTGATTTGGGTTTTTACTTGATATTCATGCAAATTCTTTTCATTGAAGGTCTAAAATTGTCGTAATATATTCCTGAATAATGTTTCGATATGCAAATTTTTTTTTCATGTAGTGGTTGGTTGTCATTGGCGGACGACATCAAAAATTTGAGGGACCGAAATTTTCGCGCAAGATCTCAAAAATTTTGCATATCGAAACATTATCCAAGAATATATTACGACAATTTTAGGATTGTGACATGTTTTGGCTGCCGTTCGCGGGCTTTTGATTTTTTCGCGAAAAAAAAAAGGATTTTCTCGCCCGCTAGGGTGCTCCGCACGTTTTGCGCCCTTTTTCGGGTCATTTGCTCGCAGTTGGATTGTGACATGTTTTGGCTGCCGTTCGCGGGCTTTTGATTTTTTCGCGGAAAAAACTGGATTTCCTCGCCCGCTAGGGTGCTCCGCACGTTTTGCGCCCTTTTTCGGGTCATTTGCTCGCAGTTGGATTGTGACATGTTTTGGCTGCCGTTCGCGGGCTTTTGATTTTTTCGCGGAAAAAACTGGATTTCCTCGCCCGCTAGGGTGCTCCGCACGTTTTGCGCCCTTTTTCGGGTCATTTGCTCGCAGTTGGATTGTGACATGTTTTGGCTGCCGTTCGCGGGCTTTTGATTTTTTCGCGGAAAAAACTGGATTTTCTCGCCCGCTAGGGTGCTCCGCAACTTTTGCGCCCTTTTTCGGGTCATTTGCTCGCAGTTGGATTGTGACATGTTTTGGCTGCCGTTCGCGGGCTTTTGATTTTTTCGCGAAAAAAAACAGGATTTTCTCGCCCGCTAGGGTGCTCCGCAACTTTTGCGCCCTTTTTCGGGTCATTTGCTCGCAGTTGGATTGTGACATGTTTTGGCTGCCGTTCGCGGGCTTTTGATTTTTTCGCGGAAAAAACTGGATTTCCTCGCCCGCTAGGGTGCTCCGCACGTTTTGCGCCCTTTTTCGGGTCATTTGCTCGCAGTTGGATTGTGACATGTTGTGGCTGCCGTTCGCGGGCTTTTGATTTTTTCGCGGAAAAAACTGGATTTCCTCGCCCGCTAGGGTGCTCCGCACGTTTTGCGCCCTTTTTCGGGTCATTTGCTCGCACTTGGATTGTGACATGTTTTGGCTGCCGTTCGCGGGCTTTTGATTTTTTCGCGGAAAAAACTGGATTTTCTCGCCCGCTAGGGTGCTCCGCACGTTTTGCGCCCTTTTTCGGGTCATTTGCTCGCAGTTGGATTGTGACATGTTTTGGCTGCCGTTCGCGGGCTTTTGATTTTTTCGCGGAAAAAACTGGATTTCCTCGCCCGCTAGGGTGCTCCGCACGTTTTGCGCCCTTTTTCGGGTCATTTGCTCGCAGTTGGATTGTGACATGTTTTGGCTGCCGTTCGCGGGCTTTTGATTTTTTCGCGGAAAAAACTGGATTTCTTCGCCCGCTAGGGTGCTCCGCACGTTTTGCGCCCTTTTTCGGGTCATTTGCTCGCAGTTGGATTGTGACATGTTGTGGCTGCCGTTCGCGGGCTTTTGATTTTTTCGCGGAAAAAACTGGATTTTCTCGCCCGCTAGGGTGCTCCGCACGTTTTGCGCCCTTTTTCGGGTCATTTGCTCGCAGTTGGATTGTGACATGTTTTGGCTGCCGTTCGCGGGCTTTTGATTTTTTCGCGGAAAAAACTGGATTTCCTCGCCCGCTAGGGTGCTCCGCACGTTTTGCGCCCTTTTTCGGGTCATTTGCTCGCAGTTGGATTGTGACATGTTTTGGCTGCCGTTCGCGGGCTTTTGATTTTTTCGCGGAAAAAACTGGATTTTCTCGCCCGCTAGGGTGCTCCGCACGTTTTGCGCCCTTTTTCGGGTCATTTGCTCGCAGTTGGATTGTGACATGTTTTGGCTGCCGTTCGCGGGCTTTTGATTTTTTCGCGGAAAAAACTAGATTTCCTCGCCCGCTAGGGTGCTCCGCAACTTTTGCGCATTTTTTCGGGTCATTTGCTCGCAGTTGGATTGTGACATGTTTTGGCTGCCGTTCGCGGGCTTTTGATTTTTTCGCGAAAAAAAAAGGATTTTCTCGCCCGCTAGGGTGCTCCGCACGTTTTGCGCCCTTTTTCGGGTCATTTGCTCGCAGTTGGATTGTGACATGTTTTGGCTGCCGTTCGCGGGCTTTTGATTTTTTCGCGGAAAAAACTGGATTTCCTCGCCCGCTAGGGTGCTCCGCACGTTTTGCGCCCTTTTTCGGGTCATTTGCTCGCAGTTGGATTGTGACATGTTTTGGCTGCCGTTCGCGGGCTTTTGATTTTTTCGCGGAAAAAACTGGATTTCCTCGCCCGCTAGGGTGCTCCGCACGTTTTGCGCCCTTTTTCGGGTCATTTGCTCGCAGTTGGATTGTGACATGTTTTGGCTGCCGTTCGCGGGCTTTTGATTTTTTCGCGGAAAAAACTGGATTTTCTCGCCCGCTAGGGTGCTCCGCACGTTTTGCGCCCTTTTTCGGGTCATTTGCTCGCAGTTGGATTGTGACATGTTTTGGCTGCCGTTCGCGGGCTTTTGATTTTTTCGCGGAAAAAACTGGATTTCCTCGCCCGCTAGGGTGCTCCGCACGTTTTGCGCCCTTTTTCGGGTCATTTGCTCGCAGTTGGATTGTGACATGTTTTGGCTGCCGTTCGCGGGCTTTTGATTTTTTCGCGGAAAAAACTGGATTTTCTCGCCCGCTAGGGTGCTCCGCACGTTTTGCGCCCTTTTTCGGGTCATTTGCTCGCAGTTGGATTGTGACATGTTTTGGCTGCCGTTCGCGGGCTTTTGATTTTTTCGCGGAAAAAACTAGATTTCCTCGCCCGCTAGGGTGCTCCGCAACTTTTGCGCCCTTTTTCGGGTCATTTGCTCGCAGTTGGATTGTGACATGTTTTGGCTGCCGTTCGCGGGCTTTTGATTTTTTCGCGAAAAAAAAAAGGATTTTCTCGCCCGCTAGGGTGCTCCGCACGTTTTGCGCCCTTTTTCGGGTCATTTGCTCGCAGTTGGATTGTGACATGTTTTGGCTGCCGTTCGCGGGCTTTTGATTTTTTCGCGGAAAAAACTGGATTTCCTCGCCCGCTAGGGTGCTCCGCAACTTTTGCGCCCTTTTTCGGGTCATTTGCTCGCAGTTGGATTGTGACATGTTTTGGCTGCCGTTCGCGGGCTTTTGATTTTTTCGCGGAAAAAACTGGATTTCCTCGCCCGCTAGGGTGCTCCGCACGTTTTGCGCCCTTTTTCGGGTCATTTGCTCGCAGTTGGATTGTGACATGTTTTGGCTGCCGTTCGCGGGCTTTTGATTTTTTCGCGGAAAAAACTGGATTTCCTCGCCCGCTAGGGTGCTCCGCACGTTTTGTGCCCTTTTTCGGGTCATTTGCTCGCAGTTGGATTGTGACATGTTTTGGCTACCGTTCGCGGGCTTTTGATTTTTTCGCGGAAAAAACTGGATTTTCTCGCCCGCTAGGGTGCTCCGCACGTTTTGCGCCCTTTTTCGGGTCATTTGCTCGCAGTTGGATTGTGACATGTTTTGGCTGCCGTTCGCGGGCTTTTGATTTTTTCGCGGAAAAAACTTGATTTCCTCGCCCGCTAGGGTGCTCCGCACGTTTTGCGCCCTTTTTCGGGTCATTTGCTCGCAGTTGGATTGTGACATGTTTTGGCTGCCGTTCGCGGGCTTTTGATTTTTTCGCGGAAAAAACTGAATTTCCTCGCCCGCTAGGGTGCTCCGCAACTTTTGCGCCCTTTTTCGGGTCATTTGCTCGCAGTTGGATTGTGACATGTTTTGGCTGCCGTTCGCGGGCTTTTGATTTTTTCGCGGAAAAAACTGGATTTCCTCGCCCGCTAGGGTGCTCCGCACGTTTTGCGCCCTTTTTCGGGTCATTTGCTCGCAGTTGGATTGTGACATGTTTTGGCTGCTGTTCGCGGGCTTTTGATTTTTTCGCGGAAAAAACTGGATTTCCTCGCCCGCTAGGGTGCTCCGCACGTTTTGCGCCCTTTTTCGGGTCATTTGCTCGCAGTTGGATTGTGACATGTTTTGGCTGCCGTTCGCGGGCTTTTGATTTTTTCGCGGAAAAAACTGGATTTCCTCGCCCGCTAGGGTGCTCCGCACGTTTTGTGCCCTTTTTCGGGTCATTTGCTCGCAGTTGGATTGTGACATGTTTTGGCTGCCGTTCGCGGGCTTTTGATTTTTTCGCGGAAAAAACTTGATTTCCTCGCCCGCTAGGGTGCTCCGCACGTTTTGCGCCCTTTTTCGGGCCATTTGCTCGCAGTTGGATTGTGACATGTTTTGGCTGCCGTTCGCGGGCTTTTGATTTTTTCGCGGAAAAAACTGGATTTCCTCGCCCGCTAGGGTGCTCCGCACGTTTTGCGCCCTTTTTCGGGTCATTTGCTCGCAGTTGGATTGTGACATGTTTTGGCTGCCGTTCGCGGGCTTTTGATTTTTTCGCGGAAAAAACTGAATTTCCTCGCCCGCTAGGGTGCTCCGCAACTTTTGCGCCCTTTTTCGGGTCATTTGCTCGCAGTTGGATTGTGACATGTTTTGGCTGCCGTTCGCGGGCTTTTGATTTTTTCGCGGAAAAAACTGGATTTCCTCGCCCGCTAGGGTGCTCCGCACGTTTTGCGCCCTTTTTCGGGTCATTTGCTCGCAGTTGGATTGTGACATGTTTTGGCTGCCGTTCGCGGGCTTTTGATTTTTTCGCGGAAAAAACTGAATTTCCTCGCCCGCTAGGGTGCTCCGCAACTTTTGCGCCCTTTTTCGGGTCATTTGCTCGCAGTTGGATTGTGACATGTTTTGGCTGCCGTTCGCGGGCTTTTGATTTTTTCGCGGAAAAAACTGGATTTTCTCGCCCGCTAGGGTGCTCCGCACGTTTTGCGCCCTTTTTCGGGTCATTTGCTCGCAGTTGGATTGTGACATGTTTTGGCTGCCGTTCGCGGGCTTTTGATTTTTTTCGCGGAAAAAACTGGAATTTCCTCGCCCGCTAGGGTGCTCCGCAACTTTTGCGCCCTTTTTCGGGTCATTTGCTCGCAGTTGGATTGTGACATGTTTTGGCTGCCGTTCGCGGGCTTTTGATTTTTTCGCGGAAAAAACTGGATTTCCTCGCCCGCTAGGGTGCTCCGCACGTTTTGCGCCCTTTTTCGGGTCATTTGCTCGCAGTTGGATTGTGACATGTTTTGGCTACCGTTCGCGGGCTTTTGATTTTTTCGCGGAAAAAACTGGATTTTCTCGCCCGCTAGGGTGCTCCGCAACTTTTGCGCCCTTTTTCGGGTCATTTGCTCGCAGTTGGGTTGTGACATGTTTTGGCTGCCGTTCGCGGGCTTTTGATTTTTTCGCGGAAAAAACTGAATTTCCTCGCCCGCTAGGGTGCTCCGCACGTTTTGCGCCCTTTTTCGGGTCATTTGCTCGCAGTTGGATTGTGACATGTTTTGGCTGCCGTTCGCGGGCTTTTGATTTTTTCGCGGAAAAAACTGAATTTCCTCGCCCGCTAGAATGCTCCGCAACTTTTGCGCCCTTTTTCGGGTCATTTGCTCGCAGTTGGATTGTGACATGTTTTGGCTGCCGTTCGCGGGCTTTTGATTTTTTCGCGGAAAAAACTGGATTTCCTCGCCCGCTAGAATGCTCCGCAACTTTTGCGCCCTTTTTCGGGTCATTTGCTCGCAGTTGGATTGTGACATGTTTTGGCTGCCGTTCGCGGGCTTTTGATTTTTTCGCGGAAAAAACTGGATTTCCTCGCCCGCTGGGGTGCTCCGCACGTTTTGCGCCCTTTTTCGGGTCATTTGCTTGCAGTTGGATTGTGACATGTTTTGGCTGCCGTTCGCGGGCTTTTGATTTTTTCGCGGAAAAAACTTGATTTCCTTGCCCGCTAGGGTGCTCCGCACGTTTTGCGCCCTTTTTCGGGTCATTTGCTCGCAGTTGGATTGTGACATGTTTTGGCTGCCGTTCGCGGGCTTTTGATTTTTTCGCGGAAAAAACTTGATTTTCTTCGCCCGCTAGGGTGCTCCGCACGTTTTGCGCCCTTTTTCGGGTCATTTGCTCGCAGTTGGATTGTGACATGTTTTGGCTGCCGTTCGCGGGCTTTTGATTTTTTCGCGGAAAAAACTGGATTTTCCTCGCCCGCTAGGGTGCTCCGCACGTTTTGCGCCCTTTTTCGGGTCATTTGCTCGCAGTTGGATTGTGACATGTTTTGGCTGCCGTTCGCGGGCTTTTGATTTTTTCGCGGAAAAAACTGAATTTCCTCGCCCGCTAGGGTGCTCCGCAACTTTTGCGCCCTTTTTCGGGTCATTTGCTCGCAGTTGGATTGTGACATGTTTTGGCTGCCGTTCGCGGGCTTTTGATTTTTTCGCGGAAAAAACTGAATTTCCTCGCCCGCTAGGAATGCTCCGCAACTTTTGCGCCCTTTTTCGGGTCATTTGCTCGCAGTTGGATTGTGACATGTTTTGGCTGCCGTTCGCGGGCTTTTGATTTTTTCGCGGAAAAAACTGGATTTCCTCGCCCGCTAGGGTGCTCCGCACGTTTTGCGCCCTTTTTCGGGTCATTTGCTCGCAGTTGGATTGTGACATGTTTTGGCTACCGTTCGCGGGCTTTTGATTTTTTCGCGGAAAAAACTGGATTTTCTCGCCCGCTAGGGTGCTCCGCACTTTTGCGCCCTTTTTCGGGTCATTTGCTCGCAGTTGGGTTGTGACATGTTTTGGCTGCCGTTCGCGGGCTTTTGATTTTTTCGCGGAAAAAACTGAATTTCCTCGCCCGCTAGGGTGCTCCGCACGTTTTGCGCCCTTTTTCGGGTCATTTGCTCGCAGTTGGATTGTGACATGTTTTGGCTGCCGTTCGCGGGCTTTTGATTTTTTCGCGGAAAAAACTGAATTTCCTCGCCCGCTAGAATGCTCCGCAACTTTTGCGCCCTTTTTCGGGTCATTTGCTCGCAGTTGGATTGTGACATGTTTTGGCTGCCGTTCGCGGGCTTTTGATTTTTTCGCGGAAAAAACTGGATTTCCTCGCCCGCTAGGGTGCTCCGCACGTTTTGCGCCCTTTTTCGGGTCATTTGCTCGCAGTTGGATTGTGACATGTTTTGGCTACCGTTCGCGGGCTTTTGATTTTTTCGCGGAAAAAACTTGATTTCCTTGCCCGCTAGGGTGCTCCGCACGTTTTGCGCCCTTTTTCGGGTCATTTGCTCGCAGTTGGATTGTGACATGTTTTGGCTGCCGTTCGCGGGCTTTTGATTTTTTCGCGGAAAAAACTGGATTTTCTCGCCCGCTAGGGTGCTTCGCACGTTTTGCGCCCTTTTTCGGGTCATTTGCTCGCAGTTGGATTGTGACATGTTTTGGCTGCCGTTCGCGGGCTTTTGATTTTTTCGCGGAAAAAACTGGATTTCCTCGCCCGCTAGAATGCTCCGCAACTTTTGCGCCCTTTTTCGGGTCATTTGCTCGCAGTTGGATTGTGACATGTTTTGGCTGCCGTTCGCGGGCTTTTGATTTTTTCGCGGAAAAAACTTGATTTCCTTGCCCGCTAGGGTGCTCCGCACGTTTTGCGCCCTTTTTCGGGTCATTTGCTCGCAGTTGGATTGTGACATGTTTTGGCTGCCGTTCGCGGGCTTTTGATTTTTTCGCGGAAAAAACTTGATTTCCTTGCCCGCTAGGGTGCTCCGCACGTTTTGCGCCCTTTTTCGGGTCATTTGCTCGCAGTTGGATTGTGACATGTTTTGGCTGCCGTTCGCGGGCTTTTGATTTTTTCGCGGAAAAAACTGGATTTTCTCGCCCGCTAGGGTGCTCCGCACGTTTTGCGCCCTTTTTCGGGTCATTTGCTCGCAGTTGGATTGTGACATGTTTTGGCTGCCGTTCGCGGGCTTTTGATTTTTTCGCGGAAAAAACTGAATTTCCTCGCCCGCTAGGGTGCTCCGCAACTTTTGCGCCCTTTTTCGGGTCATTTGCTCGCAGTTGGATTGTGACATGTTTTGGCTGCCGTTCGCGGGCTTTTGATTTTTTCGCGGAAAAAACTGAATTTCCTCGCCCGCTAGAATGCTCCGCAACTTTTGCGCCCTTTTTCGGGTCATTTGCTCGCAGTTGGATTGTGACATGTTTTGGCTGCCGTTCGCGGGCTTTTGATTTTTTCGCGGAAAAAACTGGATTTTCCTCGCCCGCTAGGGTGCTCCGCACGTTTTGCGCCCTTTTTCGGGTCATTTGCTCGCAGTTGGATTGTGACATGTTTTGGCTACCGTTCGCGGGCTTTTGATTTTTTCGCGGAAAAAACTGGATTTTCTCGCCCGCTAGGGTGCTCCGCAACTTTTGCGCCCTTTTTCGGGTCATTTGCTCGCAGTTGGGTTGTGACATGTTTTGGCTGCCGTTCGCGGGCTTTTGATTTTTTCGCGGAAAAAACTGAATTTCCTCGCCCGCTAGGGTGCTCCGCACGTTTTGCGCCCTTTTTCGGGTCATTTGCTCGCAGTTGGATTGTGACATGTTTTGGCTGCCGTTCGCGGGCTTTTGATTTTTTCGCGGAAAAAACTGAATTTCCTCGCCCGCTAGAATGCTCCGCAACTTTTGCGCCCTTTTTCGGGTCATTTGCTCGCAGTTGGATTGTGACATGTTTTTGGCTGCCGTTCGCGGGCTTTTGATTTTTTTCGCGGAAAAAACTGGATTTCCTCGCCCGCTAGGGTGCTCCGCACGTTTTGCGCCCTTTTTCGGGTCATTTGCTCGCAGTTGGATTGTGACATGTTTTGGCTACCGTTCGCGGGCTTTTGATTTTTTCGCGGAAAAAACTGGATTTTCTCGCCCGCTAGGGTGCTCCGCAACTTTTGCGCCCTTTTTCGGGTCATTTGCTCG
>CAWWDL010000187.1:0-58741 GCA_963942545.1 Oxycera nigricornis | reverse complement strand
CGAAAAAACGTTTTTCGTCGCCGCGTTGATGAAATCTCAGAAACTACTGAGCCGATTCTCGCCAATTTTTTACCAGACATTCTTTATGACTACGGCTATAGCGCGATTTTCTCGCGAAATTCTGATTTGAAGTATTTTTTTAGCCAAAAACGGTGAAAAAACAGCATGTTTTTTCGTAATTTTTCGAAAAATGTCCGCCATTCTGTCAATTTTGCAAAAATCGAAAATCGCTCCATTCGCGCTATAGCTATTAACATATCAAACCTAAAACTATTTAATTTTTTTTGTTTCAGACCAACTATCTAGAAAATTTCATCACCAGCGCACACCCCTCTCGTTTTTTCGAAATTTTTTCAAGCAGCATTTTCATTGATAAAACTCACATCAATGAGTAAAAAATAATTTTTATATGTATTTCGGGAGTGTATTCATTGAGTATATCCCCTCCTTTATCAATATTTATAATTTAAACCTATCTAAAAAATATTGAAAATGACCCGTTTTTACACTGCTTAAAGAGGGTAGACCCCTTAAATTCCAAGATCGGGCGAAAATTGGCGTACCTTGCGAAGAGACAGTCATTTTACCAAAAAAAAACATTGCATTGTGGAGCCAAAGAATATCCAGGCCTACGGGGTCGCATAAATTGCATTAGACCAGGTGAATGCACCCCATTCTACCTTTACGCCGAAGCAAATGAAGAGGAACACATTTCTCGTAAACGGTCTAGGATGCAACAGTCTGGAAGAAGTGCTGGAGATGTTGAAAACAACAAATCGCTACCTCGACTTTCTAGCTGTCAGGATGAGAATTCGTGAAACCGTTGATGACATGGAGCCAGGCGAAGTACACTTTCATAAGAATTAGGTATAAAGTTTCTTAGTTCGAATAGATTTCAAACAAATAAAAAAAATTCATAAAATAATTGTTTGAAAAACAAACAAGTGTACTAAATCACATTATTAAGATCATCCCCATAACGGTTTGTTCAACCTTAAAAAATAAATAAATTCGAATGCTTCTAAAGACGTGGAACAAATGCTCCCGGTCATCTTAACAAGTCAAATGCCATTAAGTGAGATAAAGATGCTCTTCAGATCTAGACGCAATTTGAAATTGCCTTCAAAAAATATTCAACGGTCCATTTACCTGTACCTAGCACAAAGTCATACTCACGGTTTTTATGCAAGCCTCAGTTGTGAATTCTAAATTATTTCATGAGGAGTAAAGGACTCGCTCGTGTGTTTCAGATCAATTGTTGAAGAAGTTGCTTTTTTAATGCCGTTTCGCGTGTAATAAATATTTAAATGGTGGAGCCATCAAAAATATGTTGAAATATTCGGTAGAAGCTGAAAGGAGACCGGAGTAGATTTTAAGTTTACAGCTGCCTTAGACGTAGCAGATAAGGACGTTTCAAAAGGTTTCATCTAAATATTAATGTGATGTTTTTGATAGGTGACGAAACGATGTTTCTTCAATTATGGCAAAGCTTATGACACAAAATCGATTTCAGTATGCTTTATGTGCAGTAAATTTCGGATCATCTTGACCTCATAAAGTTCTTTGATTATTTCATATGAATAGGTTCTGTTAAAAATCCAGTTTCAACGGGAAAATTATATCTTTGTATCCCGAAAATAATTATATTTTAGAGAAGATTTACAACGGAATAACTTTCAATTGGTCGGGCAACATTAAGGATTTTTTTTTGAAATATGGAACTATCATTGCCTCCATTATCGTTTCGTAAATTGAGGCTTGAAGATAAATGGAAGGATAATTAATTACTTCATGTTGCTTAAGCTGCAAGAGATTTTACCGATAATAGAAATAAATTTTAGCGAAAATTAAAATCTCCATTGAACGTAATGAGTTATTTCGATCTTACTTAGCATAAGTTGTTGTGTTTGCAATGTGCTTGAACTGAAATATGAACACCAATTTCCATCATTTGTTGTCTTCATGTCAATCACGATATAAGTGACTACGGGAGTATATTACATAGTATGGTGCAAGAACTAAATTGACAATATTTTCCATAGCGATATTTTCCTCATTTATTAACATTTGAATGAAAATTTTCATTTCTTGAAAAGATTCCAATTCGCTGCGCATTGCTATTCTTTATTGGAAAGTAGACAATACAACATCATGAACATCATAAGCTCAATTCACAGAGGAGAAGAGAGAAAAGTATTTTTCACAATGCAAAACGCTTTCTATGGAAAATCCATAAAACTCACTCTTTCTATCTTTGTTTTTACCATCCATGACAAATAACACGTATTTCTATAGAAAACCAAACAATAGAAAAGTGGAATTTTTCCAGACAATCACGTCCCTTGTTTTTTAATGCTAATTGGAAAAATCAATAATAAAAGTTTCCTCGTCTGGAAATTGTGCAGGTATGCCGAGTATCGCCTGTTTAATTATCATCAATTTTTAATTTGTTTTAAGTTAGCGATTGCCATTTGTGCTAGACTCCAAAATTAATTTTAGTCCCTGTTAAATGACCAACTAATGAGAATCCTGGCAAAAAGTCTCGGGAGGCAACTAGTCGTGTTTTCGTATATGAGTGTGAACATTACAAGACATGTGATACTAAATTGAATTCACGATCTCAAAGACGATTCTCAAATATTCCAATTAGTTTTTTATTTAACCGCGAATTGGAACTAGCCGCGAGGTTCGACCCTTGAGGTCCACACGGTCAACTTCCCAGTAATATCTACATAAATATTAGAAATATTAAACACAGTAATAATAATGAAAATAATGCTACTTTAAATAATAGTAATGAGAGGCCCTCATCGCAGTATGCGAAATAAGTAAATATTAATCGTATCAGCTACGGGAGCGTCCATTGATTACGTAAGGATTTTGAGGGGGGTTGATTAAATTATTCACGCGGATCCATGGAGGGGGGGGGGCGTGGATTTGCGAAAAAATTCTACGCTATTTGTTATTTTCATATCGACGTTTGAAAGATTGAAAGGTTCTAGCGAAAATGATTGCAGTTTTTGTTACTGCCCCGACTGAAGAGATTTTGTCTCGTGATGGTCATTTTGAACTTTTTTTGATTTTTTTTATTAAACTCAAAAACAGCTCCAATTTTTTAAAAAAAAATTTGTAGGATTATACATTTTTTTTAATATACGTTGATTTAAACCAAAAATGCAATTTCTATGCTTGATTCGCAAGATATAGTGCATGACAGAAACGACCTAGAATTTTTTTTTTGTAATCATGAAAAAAAAGATTCGCTTATATTTTACACAAATTGTTGAGAGTATAAATGTTTTATAAATATTGATTACTGTGTTGTGTGAATCAGCTTGATAATTACCTTTTCATAAAAAATCCCCAATTTATTGAAGCAGCATCAAATTTGACAGAATCTTACAAAGACGCTTCGATTGACGCCTCAACGATACGACTGTTTACGTGATTTATGCTCGTAAAAAAAACTTTCCAAGAACGCACGTACATATATACATGCATACTTCTTTCTAACACTTTAAATATACTCAAAAGATCTGAAAACGTTAAGGTATGTTGAAAATTTTAATTTCGATTTTCGAGGCAATTACAAGAACTTCCCATATACTGGGAAGTTAAAAATTATTTCGAATATTTACCCTAAACCGTTTTTTTATACATGGCTAAAATGCTTCGTCTGAACCTTGTTACGTCTATAATTTCGCGCAACGTCCGCACTGCACCGTAGCCGATCCTAGCCACGGTTCGGGCAATCCCACCCGGCTTCACCCGCGAAGAGGGGTGTGGGAATATGTAATTTAAAAAAGAAAGGGGCGCCACCCGTTTCCGCGCCGGGACTGCCCTGTCCGTGAATCCCGAAACGGGAATCGGATTCACGGTGACCCAAAACCACCGACCGATAGGGGAGCACAAAGACACAACCAGGAACGCGATTTCCGCCTCGCCACTTCACCAAAATCACCAATTTAAATTAAATTTAATCACAATTTTATTTTCTTTCAAAGACCTGGCTAAATTTCCTACGTCTACTTATTGTCTACTCACAATTTTGTTCCTTCTTATCCTAATGCTGCGGCTCCGGTTTCACCTGCTACTTTCCGCACGTGCGCCGCTTGCTGACCGTCGTCTTCTTTCCTCCTTCTACAACGCGTAAGATTTCCTCCCAGCTTCCGCGATTTTTCCCACAGAATCAAAGATCCAGCAACGCGCCGTCCACCAGTTCGCACCACCCAGAGAAAAGATCCACACCGCTTCTACCAGCGATCGACGTCCAAAAGCCTCGTCAGCTGCTCCCGCAATCTATTTAACCCAAGCCGAGTCCCGTTTTTCGTGTCGTAGGTCGACGACCACTCAGCTGGGCGGTTGACCCCAGCAGCTTTCAAAAGCTTTTCAACTGGTTTCGCCAGGGGTCAGTCGTTGCGTCTCGATGCGAGGGGATTTCCGATTGCCGCCTGTCCGGCGAAAAACTCGCGGCTGCCGCCAGCCATGACGAATTGCCAGTGCCAATGGTTGTGGGTTTCACCGGCGCATAGGGGACTCCATTGAGGCGCATCGTAGACCGGGCGGAGCCTTGATTTGGGATCTGTTGCGACGATTGGGTGAGCGTTGTTGTTGTTGTGATCGTGGGCAACTTATCCGCAGTGTCTGTGTCGTTGACGGTGATGCATTTAGCTGTTGCTGACTCATCATAGAAACTACTACTACTGCTTAGCTATCTAATCTACGATCCTTACATCCTACATCTCCTCTACATTTATATAATTCAATAATAGCAATATAATTCACTACTAACGCTACAATTCATTAATAACAAGATATTGACCTTAATAACAATATGATTCAAAAACAACAATATAATTCAATAATTGGCTTGGTTGCGTGAAGTGGCGAACGTAGCATCATCAATTTGTGCGAGACAGCGTTTATCCGCACGGTGGTTTGGGGTCTTCACGGACAGGGCAGACCCATACTTTGCCCTTGACGGTTTAGAATCGCCTACGTTGCGTGGCGAACGTAACAACCTGGCGAGATGACTAAGGATTTTGAAGAGATCAGATATTTCTACTCTGTTACAATTACGACTTAAAGGGTTGAATACCAAGTTTAACCGCGAAATGATATTACTATCATTGAATTTTTCATCGTCAAATAATTCGTGCATCAAGTAGTGCATAAAATGATTTTTAAATAAAACTCCTGCCTGAATTGCTATCTTAAGAAAAAACTCATACAAATTTCTCATTAATTTAAAAATATTTTATGGTTTCATTCGTGGGAGTTCGCTTTAAACTGCTTCAAATCCGATTTAAAAGAAAAACAGTGTGCTTAAAAAGATCCGATTCAAATCGAATATTATCCTTGATTTTTCTATACATTCAAATGATTAATCAAAGTCGCAACGAATATCCAAATCACTTCTGGTCATCAATCACTCAATGTAAGCTTTATGGCAGCGTATCAATAATAGGAAAACATTTTCCAATCGTGATGAATCTTGCTCTCGTCACTTCGAAATTCTATCAGATTCACATAGTGTAATTATTCTGATTATAATGATCCATTACTTCGAGTCACGTGAAGGGGAGACTTTTTTTCGAAGCCTGTTCGTTAAATGCTTGTCAATCACAAAAGCTTAGCCTCCATCACGTCCCATTTCAAATAACTTGCACGTGCCTTAGAAAATTCATGGTAAACTGACCTTTTCACCCTTTGGTCCAAGTCCGTCGATTAGGATATAGACAGACGGGTAAACACATCATTATGTGCATATATAACACTTCCAATTACTCCAATGGGATGTAATAGCTCCTCTAAGGGACTAGTAATTGTCCATTATCCTGGAGTTTGCACTTCTAGCCTCTTTTGAGCTGTTCCTAGAACAGTGCCCAGCCTTGTTAGGATGCCAGCCTTCAGTATTCTTTTTCGCACTATATTTCTCCCAAACAATGTATCCTAGCGTATAAGAATTGTAATACTATAGTGCCTTCTTCGTGCAGACTAACTTTTCTAGGAATCAACAGGATACAAAGAGGCAATTCTCACGAGTTTGCCGATATTTAATCTTCAAATGCGATTCTTATCTTGAGCTTCTCTCCCATCACCCCCATACAGCCAGAGTATAAGTAAGTGATGGACAGTTGGTGCAAGGCGAAGGTGAAAATAATATAAAGCTATACAAAAGATGGAAAGGATTTAGGTGGATTGACAGAGGAAATAATTAACTATGTGGAAAATGAAAATATTACTACAGCTTGGAAATGTCCGAGTATTTGATTAGTTTGAAATATTTGCTAGGATTTAATGAAGTTTTCTTGGCTATCACAGGGAATGTCATAGCTTCAAGTGCAAAGAAATGTGCTTAGACAATCAGGTCAAGTTCAAATTGGAGGGCTCAGTAATAGAAGTTCGTTCAATTTCGTGTAGCGGAACGTAGAATTCATCACAAATGTGCCTAAGAGTTTGGTGTTAGTGCCAGTAAAGTAGTTCAGTTTCGTAGTATATTTTCCGATTCAAGGTCAAATCCTATCTATAATTTCTAGGCAAAGTGCTCTTATATACTGCCTTGTGTAAATAATTCATAACACGAAGTACATTGGATGAAAACAATTAACTTACAATCGAGAGCATAAAGCAAATAAATTTTTCGTAATCGTAAATCCTATTGAACGCGCAAAAGGATATAATTCAGCAATGGCTTCCACCATTGTGCTTTCAAACCGCGTTTATGACTTCTAGTGTCACTGAGGAACAGAAGAACAGCAATGACAATCATTACTTCCGGTGTGATTTCAATAAAATATAATTTTCCCGTACCTCATTCAGAATCCTTGGCCACTCCATGATCGTTTTCTATTCAACCGATGGTGTTCTTTCTTGATGGCTGCTCTTCTATGAACAGCAAAACGACTCTTTTATAGTGATAAGTGTTTTCTAGTCAATTTCCCAACGGCACAGCGTTTTCACGGTGAAATCACGTGCCAAACAAATGTTCGACAAGGGCATACTTAGTAGTCCTTTGAGGTGCTCACAGCTTCCGTTTCATTTTTCATTTTTATTTGTACACAGGCAGAGATGTAGAAGGACTTTTGCAAATTCAGTGTTGAGATGGATGGATGCGAATTTAAAAACTCTCTCCTGCTTCAAGGCTTACATTCAAATCAAATATAAAGACAGATGAAATTTTACATAGATGAAACTATGCGGTTTTTGATGAGTACATCAAAAGATAATAAAGATTTCATCTGGCATACACTGATTTTATAAATTTCAGATTTGATTTTGGAATAAACTTAAAGCGGGATTATCGATTTTTTTCTTAGCAACTACGTTTTCATTCTTGATCAAAGGAAAATTAGGATGAGTCAACATAAAAAATCTATTGACTTGTTTTTCAGAACAACATCGACGAGTAGCGAAACATAAAACAAAATTTATTTTATAAAGCCATGAAACATGACCAAATAAATGCCAGGATTGATAAAATTCACAAGCTAACATGCTTCCTTTTTGTCTGAAAACAAAACTATTACTTCAATGGAAGATCTTCAACTTTATATAGATAATCTTAATGCATACCCATTTAAAGCTACCTATCTGCGAAAACGACTGGCCCAAAAAACTATGTATTATATCTACATAAACTACATATCTGTATAATATTTTATTTTGCCGGTAGTCGTTAAAATGGACATATTTACATTTATCGCTATATTTATCAAATTTTTTCGATTCGATAAATAGCAAAATATTAGTAAGTAGTAAAAGTCATGCTTATTCTCACCACAAACGGCTATATTGTCCAGTCAAATAGTAGATTGACCGTCTATTTAGGATAATCCGGCCAATTTTTTCGACGTTTAAGGAATGCAATGATGGGGTTGAGTTCAAGTTTGTGATGTCACAGACATCTCTCCTTCCTTTTTAAGAAAGGTGGAGGGTTGAAGATCACGTGATCTTACGTTTTCTCGAGTTTCGTCGTATTGACTGACTCAGAGACTCAGAGTTTTGTACCTGGCGTTTTTCTGATTGTTATCTTCTGTTTTTTATAATAAAACGTGACTTCGACACTATTCCTTCAATCTCATGCGGTTTTTTCATCAACCATGCAAACGATAAAAAGCCTTAAAAATCGGAGTCTAATAATTTACGAGATGATTGGACAACAAATTCAAGTACGGTCGCCAAAGGGGTCATTCATATATTACGTAACACTCCAATGTTACTAAGTGATGCATGGAGGGGGGGGGGGTCTAGCAAATGGTTATGTAAAAAACTTATAATTAGTTAAAATATTTTTTTTAACATCAAATCATAGTCAAATTTGAAATTTAATTGCCGCGTCACGAGGTGTCAGCAGACGCTAGGCGCGATAAACAAAATTTAGATACATTGTTGATAGTTTGTAATTAAAATATTTACAAGTCTGAGGGGGTAAGATGAATTTGTTACGTAATAATGGAGGGTGGTCTTTGAAAATGTTACTAAGTGTTACATAGGGGAGAGCTACCCCCCCCCCCTCTCCCCCCCCTCTTCAAATACTTGAAAAATTACGTTATGTAATATATGGATGGCCCCAAACGAGAAGAAAAATGCACGAACTGAGCAAGTTTTTCGAATACTGACCCCGCGCGGCTAACACTTAAATCAGACTCCAAGATCGCTGGTGTCTGCTACGCCGCACCGACGCAGTAACGGTCAATTCTGACTGCCGAATTTGAAAGATTCAGGATCATCTTTCCCAATTCGAGTTCTTTTACGCGAGTTATCCCATTCTTTTTTCTTTGGAAAATATTAGCAAAATGGGGAGAGGGAGACGGCGACCCCAGTTATTTGAACTTAAAGGGTTACATAGGTCTTGTATTTTCAAAAAATCGATGGATTTTTTATTCCATATAAAAGTATAGTACTTCAAGAGTATTCACACCAAACTTGAAGTAAATTCGAGCAACATTATTAGAAATTTGAATACCGCGTGGTCGGTACGTGCGCTCTGCCTTACCTAGCGTATTATAAGCATGCAGCGCAGTTCTACCGCGTGAAATCAGCTCCTTTCTTTTTCATCAAACATCACAACATCAAAAGGATGCTCTGAACATCGCGAATGAGGCAAACGAATTACTGTATGGACGTGGAATCGACGACTTGATGTAAGTCGCTAAAAAATAACTAAATCGCGGTAAAAAAACTTTAAACACGTTTTTCTCGAAACTTTATTTATCCGCGCGGTAGTCACGATTCCTCGAGAACGAATCGACCGATTTTGCACAGTTCCTCTTCATAGTATTGACTCGTGCTTGAACTAAGGGATTTTCATTCGGTCGACTCGTTTTTGTTTCATACGAAAAAAATATTTTAAAAACGTTAAGAATCGTAAAAGTGCCGAAAAATATGAGACGAAAATTCATTCTAACCTAGCTCAAAACTTTAAATTTTTTTTTTATAAATTCCTGCGTTCAAGCACGACCCAAGAGCATAAACTGTATGAAATTTTTTGAATTTTTAATTTGAGATGAACCTGCACCGAAATATTCTGCCTATCGCAAAAAAAGGTTAGACGAGGAAGGAAGTTTGACAATTTTCAATGTTTTTAGCTGAATTTTTTTTTGCAACTTTTTGAAATGCTAAACTTTTATGTGTGTAAATTTTGTATGAAATAAACTTTTGGTTTTCAAAATACAATTTTTTAAAAAAGTTGTTGTTTTTTGCTTCAAGACCTATGTAACCCCTTAAGCTCACAGTTGCACCAGTATACGACGAAAAAAGCCGCCTGACTGTGAGACTATCGCCCGCCTGGGTATCAGACGGTTCATTGTGTCCATCGGTTTGGACATTATCTGCCATTACGAAATCCTTGGTCTTACCACCAGAACTAACATCTTCTGAGTATTCAGCATTCAGTTCCACATTTATTTAGTTTAATATTTCTTGTTAACAATCAAAAGCATGTATAGTATTATTGAATAATTCAATGAAACTTGATTAACTCGCAATCCCCTTGAAAATTTCATCAAGCTACGACAACACGTGTGCCTCCAAATACTTGCCGAACGTTTCTCATCCTTAGACATAAACATTATTCTCCTTTCCGATATTGTAGCAATTCTCGGTAGCGTTTTTCTCGTTAGATTCTTCAAAAGGATAATCTTGGACAATCTCTTTTTTTTTGATTCGATGTCCATGCTCAGCCAGAGCCTCCTCGTTGCCAATTCAACTGTTCCTCCTGTTTCTAATGCCATGGGACGTTCTTGTTATTCTCCATTTTCCTGCCGCCATTATTGCCAATGACAATTTGTATTACTAGGTTTTGGTGTCGATTTTGTTTACTTGTGCCACCATTAAGATGGCTTATCCCAAACAGCCTCGAGGTAATTGTTCAGGGTTGCTCACCAGTCAGACCAACATGTTTTCTTTTCGAGCACCGTCGAAGGCAATCATTAGGCAGGAAACTTTGTTGTGATTCCCAGGCTAGTGAGCAGGAAGGTAAACTTCATTTGGCTGGAAGTGGAATATATTGTGTATTTAATTTTACTATAAGCTCAGTCCTTTCGTGGTCGCTTTGTATTCATCGCAATAAGAATTTTTTACGCACTTTTACCGCATGGAATGGCAATGGTTTCACTTGAAACACTCTATTTCTCGTGCACACTTTTGGCGGTGCTACAATTCATCAGCACATCAATACCATCCCATATTATTCTCGACGTAAGAAATCAATAAAATCCATCTAAAAACGAAATGGTAATTTTTACATCCCTGAACGAAAGCTGTTTGCTTATCTTTTGATATATAGTATAGGACGATGATTGTATACAACACCTCAAAAGTTTTCAAATGTTAAAGAATACATATAATTTTGAACTGTTTTATCAGGAAACAAAACTTCCAGGATTTTATGGTTCAAGGTTTGAAACTCGGAACTGATTTCGTAGAGCTAAGTTTCTTTCAAATTAACGATCAATTTGACGCAAAGGATTCCTACTCATTACAGAAATAACTCAATAAACTTTCATAGAAACATTATTTCCATAAACAGTTCTCATTCCTGGAAACATTTCCATTGTGAAAGTAACTCCTTCTTAACGGAATTTTATGGTTTGGTTGGATCTAAATTAATTGAAATCGAACAAGCCCTCTACACTGCTGACATAAATGAAAAGTGGAGTCTATGTCATTCACTTTTACGGGAATTGATCCTATTTAGCAATGAATAAATACACACTGTAACTTTAGATGGGTCTGAGGCACAAAGGCTGATCGCATTGAATGAATTGGAGCGTGAAACATCCATTGGAAAGTGAGACGTCTATAACAACAAACTTCACTTTAAACCTTAATTAATAATTCGAAACAATATTCGAACAAGATGAGAGTAAAAACATACAAAGGTGATCACTATAATTTACTTTAAAACAAATAAATTTCACTCATTTCACAAAGGAAGAGTACTTTTTGTGCATATCCAAACGTTTTATTCACTTTTTCGCTAAGGCAAATAATAAAACATGTTTTGCATCAACTCAACCCATGTGGTGGATTACAAGCAGTGCATCTCAAGTCTGTACTTCCTTCTTATTTATACCATCAAATTAACAAAGTCAATTCTCAAGCTACAATTGAGCAAAGTGTTCTTTGATTTTCGAAGAATATTTCCCATGCTGGCGCATTAAGTAGGTGTACACATACATACATATATGTTCAACGGTTTTACCGCGAATCCCATTAAAGTTCATTGTTATTCGTGGAATGCAAATTCCATCCATGTTATTTTGAAAGCATGGAAATCGTATTGACATAGATTTACATATATTCACATGTGCACACAAAACATTCAATGGAGGAGCGAATGGAGTCCTTTCCGTTCGTTACTTTTAATGGTATTTGCTTTGATGTCTTTAGTGAATTACCAAGACAATAATAGTCTTTGAAAGCATATTGTTACGAGAATCCGATAATTATGAATGATGTATTATTTTAAATAAGAAATTGGATGCGGCTAAATCTATAAATAATAAAGGTTTTATCGAAGTAACTTCTATTTGGGCTAGACAGATTTTTTCGTGCCTTATGAGTTCGACTTGTAGTTATTATTGAGAAAACATCTATTAAAAATACTTCGAATTTCTTCCGTTTTGATAGCTACTTCGAAAATAAATCAATCAAAAACTACTGAAAATTCAGTTTGTCTTCTCAAAGTTTTCAAATATAATGTAGAATTTTCATCCTGAGGGAATCATAAATTCTAGATGATGCATAATTTGCATCTGACACACAATATATCAGTTTGAAAAGCCAAACAAATAGTACTGAATGCATCTATTGTTGTCGATTGCATAAACCATGTCAAGCCAACGAAAACTTTCGTGCACTACATTTTCATCCATGGAAAAGTTTTCAATGCCGTTTCAACTGAACAGAACATGAAGTTTTCAATATTCATAATGGCTTGGAAATATGAGAATAGCAGTAAAGATGCTGATATGAGAATAGTTTGAGCAGCATTTATATATTTGCAAAAATTGACAATGAAAGGTACGCAGATACTTTTCCAACATTATAAAAAAAGTGAGGCACAATAAACTGCACGTATAGGATCTTTTAATTTATTGTTAACTTGTTGTGTGTTAACTGATTCCCATGCACCCTAATGTATTCAAACGAAAGATTAGAACAATAATCTGTTTTGTATTTTATGCATGTAAGAAATTGGGTTTCGGCTCAAAAAAAACAGCATTAATATTATATCTTCAAAGCTGAATGAGCAAATCAAAAACAAAATGCTATATGATCATCTTGAATGATTGCTCTACATATTTTAAAGTCAGCTCAGAAAGCGAAATGGACGCAGATTAACAAAGAATGTTCGCTGCACACATTTGGACGGTAATCAGTCAGGTCGTCCCTTCGTCGAGAAACATTTGCACTGTGCTGGGAAAGTATGTTGGTGTTCCTGGATGTTCTATGATCACCTAATAAGTCCATGACCACCTCCTCCTCAGGTGCTAAAAAGTAACAAAACAACTCACCTAAGGCTTACAAGAATGAAACGGCTGCCATTAAGGCCTTGAAAAGCTGAATAACTTGCTTGCAGACGGTCTCTCTCGGGTAGACAAAACCTCCCTTCAATAGGCAAAGAAAATTACGGAAGCTCATAAAGTCTTTCTACAAAGCAAGGAGCAGCCCAATAAAAAATGTACCCCGAATGAGGTAATCCTCCAAATTACCCTAGTGGTCGATGGCAGGCTTCTAAGTGACCTAAATTGATCACGTCCAAGCCAATGAAGAGCAAGACGTTCAGCGAGATGGCTATGGGAAGCCCCATGTAGGCTTGCACCGACCATCTCACAGATAAACCAGAACATGGCAGAGATCGCTCTTCTCCTGGTACACAAACCCATGTTTGTGGAAAACCCGAACGATCCACCGAACTGTTGAAATGCTGGCTGGTTTCAGGTTCACATCAAGTTAAGAATCAGCGCAGATCAGCGCTCAGCGCATCTATACAAACAAGTTATTGACAAATTGTGAGAATCTGGCTGAAAGCTTTCTCCAAGGACGACATCCATTAACGACTAAGCTCCACAGCGTGGATACCGGTCGAGCCACCCTAGCTAAGCAATCCAAGTCTTCCAGCATACAACAGGAAGGTTGCAAAGGTATATTAGCTAAGGATTATCCTCAATGAAGAGTTACTATTTCCATTAGAGTGATTAGCTACGGCTTTTCGGACATCACCTCGAAAATTAACCGAAAAGACCTGCTAGTACGGCAGCTTGGTGTAACCATTTGATAATCAGCTATCAAATCAAAATCAGATAAACAAGCTTAGACGAATTGCAGCCACTGTTATTATTGGGGCTTTACGGACTATCCTGACAAAAACACTTTTTAGTGCTAGTAAAATGGCTCCCGTTCGAGTCTCTTCCAAAAAATGCAACCAAATGCTCTGCTATTTAAATAAAGTATGAGGGAAGCAATGGTCACTCCACCATCTTAAGGAGGGATGGGCCCATGCCAAACGAAATAGATTTTGCTTCTCTATTACCCTACTGCCAACACAACTTCAAGTCAGTCATAAAACCATCATTAATAATAACGAAAAATATAACTCCGATATCTCATGCTATTTTCACACCAAAATTAAAGCAAAAACTTGGGTCTGTCAAAAAGTGTCTTTAAAAGAAAAAAATAGATATTTTGTTATGATTGTAATTTTTCATAATGTCAAAGAGAATTCGCTTTACGATTTAGATATGAAAACCAAGTTTATCTTCAGTATTACTTATCCTTAAAGGATAACTGACAAAGTATCATCCTAAATAATTCGCAGGGTTTCATCTTTCATCTATTAAATTATGTCAGCATAACAGTTCGACGACATCCTTGAAAACGTAATTATTCATTCCATTAACATTTCCATGAGGTGACTCATTAATCACTTGGTAAGATCCATTGGGCACGACTGGGCAGAGGTGATTTGCACGTAATTGAAGTGTCCTTGACGAATGAGAAGGTTCTGCATACTGTTTGTAGTTCAGCCTCAGAGTTCCATTTGTCCTAATCAATCAGTAAACAGTAAATTTGCATAATATGGCAAGGCACCCTTAAAAGCAAAGGGGTCGCTTCTAGCTGAGTGTTGTTGGAGATCCCAAACGAGTTCAGGGAAGATTTGTCTACTTGGGTCAATGTCGCATCGAAGCTCAGGAGGTGTCGCTGGTAATTGTAAGGCAAACAACAAAGTTTGGTGATTCGTCCGTCTCCTTTGCTCATTTGAATTTAACGAGAATCGAGTACAGAATGGCTTTTATTTTGGTATGCTATGGAAGCAGTAATTATACCTAGCTTATTACTTAACATTTCTTAAGCTCGTTTAGAATAGTGGGAAGTAATATGAATACTAATTTCGCAATAAGTATCTCGTCAAAAATTCAAAACTGTTTCAATATTTGTATTTATAATGTTTAGGCCCTTTGCCCTCATCCTTGAGCTTTGTAAATTGCCATTGCTGGTGCACAATTCTTCTCAGAACTCTAATTAGTAGATCAAGTTCAAATTGATTATTTTTCATGTAGAATCCTTTCATTCAATTTTATTGAGCCGGCAGCCAACCGGGCTTATAATTTCAAAAGGACTTTATGAAGGATTCAATGTGTGCAAAGTGCTTACCAAGAACTTTGCACGTAATAGCACTGACGTGGATGCATTGCAGGAGTGCGGTGGAAGATTGTAGCACATCATACTGTGCTGAAGGCCACATAGTGTCTATGTTAAGGATAAAAAGGATGGAAGCTTTTGCAAGTGCTAGGCACTAGTGCAGCTCACTGGCTCGTGAGATGAAATTTTAAGTGGGTTTCAACAAGTATGGCGTTAAACGGACCCATTTGTTAAGGCTAGATCGGACCGCTCATGAAATGTAACGAAGAACGTTTAAATTGCGAAAACCCAAGGAATTGAAAAATACTTTTGTTAAGACTCCACTAGTGGTTGAAACCAATGACGGCTCATCAGAGGAGGCAGAAGAGATTGAGCCCTCGCTACGAACTTATGAAATCAAAGCATTTAATTTTATAAAATTGAATCATTATTATCTTCCCAGTATATGAGAAGTTCTTGCAATCGCCTCGAAAAAAATATTTTCACGTTTTGAAACCTTAAGAGTATATTTAAAGTGTTTTTAGAAAGAAGTATGTAATGTATGTAAGTATAACTTACGTAAACAAAGTCGTATCGACTTTGTTTTGACCCCTTGAAGGATATTTCTGTCATCCGCCATATCTCACGAACCAAACATAAAATTTGCATCGTTAAGGTGCCAATCGACGCGTATTAACATTGGTGTGATACTATTAAATTTAAAAAAAATGCTGCAGCCATTTTTTCATTTATTAATAAAATATGCCAAAAATTAAGGTTTTTTCCATAAACAATAAATTTTTAACCGGATTTGCAAAACACAGTAATGATTATAAAATTTATATACTTTAAATAGATTTTGTGAAAAAAAACCAGGAAAACTTTTTGTCATGATTATGAGAAAATTAAATTAAAAATATAAAGTCATTCAAAGTCATTTATGTCATTCACTATATCTCGCGAACTAAATATAGTATTTGCATCATTGAGGTGTCAATCGACCAGTCTTAACATTTTTGTGATGTTTTTAGGCTCATAAAAAATCGTTAGAGCCGTGTTTTAATTTAATAAAAGAAAATGTGAAAAATTAGGGTTTTTTTCATAAAAAATAAATTTTTAACTTTAAATAAAAGAATAGCAAATGCTTGATGTCTAAACGGACATATTCCCAGTAATATCTACGTATCTAACAAAAAATAATGAAGGTTGTAATAATGATATTTAGACATCACAAGAAGTAGAATTAGTCAATATTTATCATATCTTCGCCTTGTTCAGTATAAATATTTATTATTTATTGATTTTACAGGAATATTTTCGGCAATTATAAAAAAACCTTTACTTTTGCTTGTTTAATAAGTACTCTTTGAAGCATCCGATCTTCTAAAGTATTGATTGTTGCACGTGCAGATTAGATTGAAGAAAAAATTGAGAAAAAAATCTAATTTTCGCATATTTTTTTATTAAATTAAAAAACGGTCACACTTAATTTATTTAAAAGTAGTAGAGGAATAATAAGGCTCCGATATAATTAAATCTGAGTATCCTTGAAACTGAATTATGTAATTGAAAGGACAAAATTGGCATCAAAATTTTTACAGTGAAAAGAAGTACACGTTATTGAATTAATATCGTGTGATGTTTGCGCCACAATATCAACTATATTAATACTGGAAAACCGACGATTCTTTGCATAATGCATCCACTTCAAACAGAGGAATTTTCTCATTATATAAGCCAAGCCAATGTTTCACAGCTTATCTACTATATATCCGTAGGTGGATGAGGACATGGTCACATACGTCAATTGTATAGGAAAACCTTCAACGTGCATCTCTAATGTCGCTATCCGTTCATGTTATACATGCGAATATTGAAAATGTTGCATACCGATGAGGTATTGGAATTTCTGGAATTGTGTATTTTCTCTTGAAGGATTTGGTAAATGGAAAAATATGCGAGTGACAACAAATAAGCAGAGAATGTTGAAACGAAGTGTTTGAAATGCCTGCAGGCCACAACTGAGCATGGATTCGCATGATTTCCACTTTACGAATTTAAATACAATTTTGTTTGAAAGCCCTGTTAATACTTTTGGGCAAACATAAATTTCTGAAGAAGTGTTTCCTCGTTTCTATTCATATTTCATAATGTTTGCATGCCTAATGAAAAATACATGTCGGCCTTAAACAGATTTTCTCAGATCTGAATAATTGAATCGAGAAAAGTTGGTAAGAAAATCCCAAAAATTCAGATTAAGAATTGATCCATTATCTAATATTCTTGTTGAAATTATTCAAAGCTGAATTCGAAAAAGAAGTTGAATCCTAAATTTAAGGAATACACTTGTTGAAATCATGATTTCAGCTCATCGGTGCATAATTATTCCACACAAAATCCTATGCCAAGTCCCTAATAACAAAGCATAACCAACATTAAAAATTAATTTCTTGTTTTTGTTTTAAAGATTTTTGCTCCGATTTAGTTTATTTATAATGAATAGTTAAGCGATACCCACAAAATTTGTTTCTTAACAGCTTCAGATATCGTTCAAACATTTTCATATATTAAAATAAATAATAAAAACTGTGAAAATATCAAACGTGTTTCAACTACTTTGCAGACTTCTTATTAAATGATAATTTGATTAATTTCAACGATCAACTGTTATCATATCAGTTGTCATAGATTGAGAAAAATTTACGACAATAATAGACACTGAAATAAATGTGGCCAGTTCGAAATCCTGCTCTGGATCGAAAATTTTGTCGTCTTTATTCACGTATCTTTGTCTATGACATCAATATGAAATGGGTGTGACTTTGTTGGGATTTCGGGATGCATATGTAAAACCACTTCTGTAATACATGTTATTTTAGATTGCTTGCATGAACGCAATATGAATACTAGCATACATCAATTTTGGAGCTTGTTTTTTTTTTTAAATAGAACGCAAAAATATTATCAAGCAAGCTGTTTGAATTTGATGAAAAACGGCGATATTGTTCGCGTGATTGACTGACTTCGTCACAGTATCGCTTGCCCCCTGTTACAGTTCTAATCAGATAGAAAGGATATGATCGATTGGCGTCAATCATTATGCCATCAAGATTTCAACTTTGAAGTCATAATGGAAATGCTGTATGTGATAACTTGCGTTACTTATAAATAGGAAGATCAGATCCCAGGCCGCATTCAAAGGTTCCCAGTATGTTCTCGGTGTTGTTCATATATGCTAGTGCAGCCAGTGTCGGGGGATTTTTCATTCCAACGGACCGAATCGTAGGAGGATATCCCATAACAATCGAACAGCGACCCTTCCAGGTGGCGATAGTGCTGTACGATGATATTATTTGTGGAGGCTCAATCATCAAAGAGGATGTCATCCTCACGGCCGCCCATTGTCTTATGGACGTCCCCGAAAATCAACTTCAAGTCCGAGTGGGAGCTACGTTGAGGGAATCTGGGGGAACGCTGGTTGCGGTTCGAAAAATAATGTATCATGAGGACTACAATGATGCCACCTTGGGACTTGATGTGGGTCTGATTTGGTTGCAGAAGACCCTGCACCTCAACGACAAGGTCAAAATGATTGCATTACCCAGGCAGGGTGAAACATTTGCCGATGGATCAACTGCTGTTGTTTCGGGTTGGGGACTTCTGCAGTATGGTGGCGATTTGCCTGATGTGCTTCAAGAGCTTCAAATCCCTCTGGTGAACCGTGACGTTTGTAATATTGAATACCGGGGAATGATAAACCAGGATATGATATGTGCCGGCGTCGACGAAGGTGGGAAAGATGCTTGCCAAATGGACTCAGGTGGGCCACTAACAGCGGGACATAAACAAGTGGGTATCGTGTCCTTTGGATACGATTGTGCCATGCCTCATTTTGCCGGCATTTATACAAATGTGGCGAACTTCCGTGATTGGATTGATACAAAAATTGCTGAAAATAGATTATTTATACGAAGGTATGCATTCACTTTCAAAAATACAGAATGACCTTTTGATCATGCACATAAGACTCTGAATAAAAAAATTATCTAAATTTTACTTCCGTTAGTGAAGACTAAAAGAGCTTATTGTAGGAAGAATCATCGTTTTCGAAGTTGAACAACTGAAACAGCACCTTCCGTATGGGACAGCGCATCGCAAGGAAAATACATTAGCAAATCATTTCCTGGAAAACATCCAATCAATTGGCTTGCAGGATTATTGGCGCAAATAATTATTTAATAACAAAATTGAAATCATTGTAAGCGTCAGGATAAAAAATCTCATTTTATTGGACACAATATTCGTTTAAATACATTTGTACATGCGTGACTTGATTGAAATTTACGTATAAATTTGAATAAGATAGCCCTTTTTTCCTTTGTAACAATCTGCTTCTTTCCCATTCGGATTAGGTAACACATTCACAGCAAGAAACCGAAATCATCATAATCTGATTTCGTGAAATATGCGAAACAACTTTATTACGTGGTTTCCAAAACAAACTAACATAAATGCAAAATCTACGCAGTTCAGATTTTACGTAATAAATCGCAGTCCTACGAAGTACTCCCATAGGGGGTGAGGTCAGATCGATTATCCTCGCAATAGGAGATACGCGTTGAGATAGCATTTATCCTATGCGGCTTCGAAAAATCTGATACTGCGAAGTTTTCTTGGAAAGGAAGCACTCTTACAGTGATTCCGCGGTCTTCTCCGTATGGGTCACAATGGAAGTATCCGTCTCACGTTTCGCGGCTCGAGTTTTCTCGGCGACAGATTCTCCCTTGGGTCGAAGTTAAGCAAGTATCCAGAAATCGGATCCAGAGTCAACCCCAATCGTTATCACTGAGTGAAAGCTAACAAGTCCTTCAATAGTAGATTTTGGTGTTGAGTAAGTCGTGCTATTATGCTTCAGTTGCATTGATAAAAAGATCGACTCGTCGGGGGGGGGATAAAATTTTACTGCTGCTTTTAAAAAGTGAACAGGAATAGTATTATTTCATCTCTACCCAATTAAATTGTGGGAACAAGAATTCAATTACTGAGTTGAAGATGTGACAGATTCAAATCAATAGACCTATTGAAACCCATGAAAAATGTTTAGAAAAGCTACACAAAGGCCTACTTTGAGTTGGAGGAACTTGTAAATGGCCCCCACGTGTAACATCATCTATCTGAAAATTTAATAAGCTGCCAATCAAACAACCAAAAGCATGTTTTGAACAGCGTGGCATCTCATCAGAAACCTTATTCTGTGCCTGTGTCCTATCATCCTTTCCTCAGCTAAATGACCAACACTGACTTCAAAAAGGGTCGAAATATTTCTACACAACTGAAAATATATTCGATGCTAAAAACTCTTTAAATTAAATTTGATCTAAAAGCAAATTCAATTTCCTTTCAAAATTTATTTCTTGTATCAGGACACGACAGAAGAGCTAAATTATTTGCACGATGTTGGTGGAGAAATTTGTGTTAGAAAGTTCTTTGGCAAGTAAGACTAGTTGAAGAATGGCTCGTTTGAGCCTTTCTATAATTTAATATTGCGCAAAGTTAGTCCTGCTGCGCTAAAGGAATCATAAAGGAAACTTATAGTCTAGGCTAGTCATATGAAACTGAGTGAGAGTTAAAGTTGTTGTGAGGAAATGGAAATATTGAAAAACAAAATTATTTGAATTGAATTTGATTGTGATTCTCTAGTTTCCCTGCCAGGTTCAATGAGAAGAGGAAGTCTAAAATATGTGAATTGCATTTTATAAGGAATGAAAGTTCTGCAATTAATGGGAACTTGTGCATGATGAGGATTTTCCATTGCAGTCATTGATAGTTTTGATATTGACTTGAAGCCATTTTTTTGTGATATAATCGTGACTTGAAATAAAGATAGAATACTTAAAACTTATAAACAAATAATTGTATATATTATGTTTTTCGAAACACAGAAACTTATCTATTGAAGTAAAACAAAGCATAAATTTAATTTAATTTCATAGTTTAACGCAGAACTCTACTATAAAATACAAATCGCTGTAAAGGAAATCATTTGCCCTCATTTAATGAAGTTCAACCACAACCGATTTTATTCACAATTTTTGTTGCCGTGCTATTCCCCAAAAAATCTCACATCAAGGATTTTCCGCAGGAAATTTTTTTTTGCAGCTTTTCAAAAAAATAAAAAAATCCTTCATCCTTAAGATCCACACAATTCTTTAATGGATTCAAAGTATTTTGTTAAGATAAATGGAGAAGGAATCAGCATGTGTCTCACTAAAAATATTTTTTCTTATAAAATACTTCGAAAATACTTCTTCAAAATTTTTGGATGAATTAAAAAGGTTTCGAAAGATAATTGAAAACTGACGCCAATTAAAGCTGCAGTACCAGTTTTTGCAGTATCGAAATATATATTTTTTGAAACAAGTGTCATGTTTTCTACCAGAAAGCATCAAGAATTTAAAAAAAAACCATTGGAAGTAGGAGAAATATTATTAAATGACCACATCTACCAAAAATATTTATTGAGATGAAACCCGTAGATTGTCTAACAGTAAAAAACTCGGCTGACGGTTTAATTATTGGTAGAACAAAACCCTTGAAAACTGGCCTGGGGTGACTGTATTTATATATATTTAATTTTTGGTGTTAATAATGAATTCCGAGTTTTTCTGTGCTACTTGCCAAGCAGTGATTTTTTTAGAATTTTTCAGACAGATTTATTTATTCTTAAGTTTTTTTGGCAAATCAACTCAAAAATGCGGAGGTATCACCATAGAAAATGCAGTGCTTGTGTGCTTTAAAGTTGAAAAAGGATTTGTTGGATACTAAGGCTGAAATTGTAACAGTTCATTACGCTTTGTTACTCAATAGTGTGCTTATCGTAACAACATACTGAGATTTATATTTGCGCAATGAAATTTTTCCATGGCTGATCAATAAACATCATGGTAACATTTTATACTTTCCATTCTTTTCAGATTACATATTTTTACCAAAGCACAGGAAAAACGTGTCTCATGTTTCCAATGTCTGTCCAAAATCAACATCTATATTTAATTATTCATTGATGCAAAAGTACCTAAGCTGAATTCAACAATACAACCGTCAATTTTTTTAACAATTCACTAAGCACTAAGTATCCATGGAATTCCCTAGAAATTGTTTGGCACAATAATGCTTCTAATTCCTCAAACTGAGCTCCGTGAATACCTTGAGCGATGGAAAAAACATGTGAAAGGACACGTGTCAAATAATATTCTTTCTGACTCGCATCGGCATATTGATAACTGACAGAGTGTCTCACGAAGGACTTGTTTTCGGCCTTGTGTTCGAAACCTTTGAATACACAAGATTTGGCAAATAAAACTCGTGAAGAGTATCCTGCTCGGAATAGATCCTAGATACGATACTTTTCGCATGGCAAGCATAAATAAGCAGTAGAAATTTGTTTGGGTTTCGTCGCAATACTTCATTTTTTTGACTCGCCTAGCAAAATTGAGGGTAAAGGCTAATATTATGGTAGGGGTGTTCTCCTACTACTATGGTATGACAAATTAGCGACGGTCACGGCCCCATGAGAAGTTATGGGGGCTAATCCACTAAAAAAGGTTATTCTGTATATTTTTAGAGATCATATGAAACCGTAAAGTTGATCTGAAAAGTAATTTTTAGACATGTTTGGAAATCGAACAAATTAAAAAAAAATTTACGGTTTCATATGATCTCTAGAAATAGGCAAAATAACCATTTTTTAGTGGGGGAACCCCAAAACTTCTTATGGGGCCGTGACCGCTGCGAACTTTTTATGCCATAGTAATAGAGGAACCCCCTCTTTCGATCCCCCTAATCCCACCCCATCAGGCCCCATCAGGGATGGGGCCATAATCTTAACCTTTACCAAATGGAGTGTATCCTTGATGAATGTACTTGCATGCTGCTTATGACCACTGTAGTGCGCTACTCGCTAAAGCAAATGCAGTTGAGGTATGTGCTTTTACTTAGGCATATATATATATATATATATATATATGTAAGGAAAGTATGATCTTTCCTTTTTGAATTCGGCGCGCGACTGGATCGGCAAGGTAGACCTTTAATTACCAACCAACTAAGATGGGTAGCACCGGTTGGAGCCACGCGTAGATCACTTCGCGAAGCAAGTGACAGTGACAGTGACAATGTGGGATCGGTACGCGAAGAGTGACTATAGACTTTGAATTTTGTTTCTTTTGGATATAGGTAATCTAGTTTAAAATATTGAAATTGTATTTTATTAATAAACAAACTTTTGGATATAGAGAAACACTTCAAGGTTTTATTCACCGTTAAAACAAAGTGAAACAAAAAATATAACCTCGCATCATATATATATATATATATATATATATATATATATATATATATATATATATATATATATATATATAAGTGTGTGTGTATTAAGGACAAGAGACTTTAACTACTTCATGATCTACAGGAATGAATAGGTCAAATAAGTACGTTTAAGTAATGAACTTATCAAGCTTAAACGTGGCAGTAATCATCATTCATATACATGAATGCAGTGCAGCATCAGTTCGAATGCTTGATGAGCTTGCAACCTTCTCATAACAATCAGGATTCACATAAAAGCCAAGAAATCATATTAATCGAATACAGACGACGAATTTGATTTTCGCATGTTCATTCATAACTCCACAAAAATCCTTGTCAGCATTCAAGGAGCTTTTCGCATGCTGACATTACTTTAATATTTATATGGTTTGTTGCAAAGGACGTGTTTGTATTGAAATATGAATAGACTTCATGGATAAAGTAAAGCTGGTGTTCAAAAAAGGAAGATAATCAAAGAATGTGTGCGCTCACGAGCGCTCTGAAAAATCCAAGCAATGATGATATAAAACAGTAAAGCAAAAAGCGGGGTTTTCTCATTTAAAGGTAAAACCATCAGTTTGTGCTGCGTTCGACGAAACAAATGTAATGATGTATGCTTAACGCGAAACGTTTGGAAATGCAATGTGTATAACTTTGCTATGTTTATTGAATAAAAATTGCCCTGACTGTATTACAGTGGGCTTTTTTCTGCACAATTTCGTATCCATAGCAAACACAATTTCTATATAAATGTATGAATGTGGTTTAATGAAAAACCCTTTCTAATAAGACCTCGACATCTTTCTAAGCAAAACTTGCACAGCCGGATTTAGAATTTCAACTGAAAACTCATTATAATGAGTGAATTGTTTTCTGAAAATTATTATGAATACTTTATACGATTCTTGCTTCAAATTAATGGGTTATTTGAAAAATTTATCCAAGCATATAGTATTTTAACAGTAAAATAAATTCAAATGATACACAAATTTATTTAAACAAAGCCACCATAATTTGTTGCGTTAGTCCTACATGCTGTATGAAAATTGATATGGAACTCTTCAACCAAGAAAGTTTCTAAGGGGTAATCTTTGTAGAACATCTTATTGTATTTTACACCTACTTCCCTAGTCAACCGCGCTCTTGGATTTGACTTTTAATTGTATCCTGTACAATGGCTTGAAAGATACAAGTGATCTAGAGATTATGCAACTATAACGTAACCTTGTTAGTTGAATTTTCAATTGCCACATTCTATACTTTGAAACCGATTTCCTAAGACATTAATTTTCCATTTTTTGTAGCTTATTTTCGTACGTCATCTAATTAACATTAATTAACTGTTTCGAAATCAATACCAAGAATTCACTTATTACACGCGCTACTTAAAATTCTTTGATGATAAACATTTCAAACGATTGAAAAGGATAGCTTCGGTACACTCTTGTGATTGCGTGGAGCCTTGGGCTAACATTCAGGAAACAACGAATTTCCAGCGTGATTCGGGTGGACTTAAATTCTTTTGAATTTTGCGGGTTTGTTTTCAAGTGATCAATTATCTCGATAAAATTTGAATCTTCTTTGAGCACGATGGTCAATCAATAAATACTATTGTGTATAAAATGTTTGACTTTCGTAGAACTTCCCTTCCTTCTCCAGTTTCCAGTTCCGAGTATGCATATCTTACGATGATGTTCAGCTGGAATTTCGTTTGAATTTCATGAGCTGATTTTTATTTGTTCAAAGCGGTGTGACTTGCTTCCAAAATCCAATTAAAATGATATTTTAATAATGAGGTTTTCCGAAAAATTGATGAGCCACTTTTTAATTAAATTGATTATGTAAATAAAAAGCGAGTTGAGATTAAATATTTTTCTTCAAGTCGATTATTGGTTGAAAAATGGGAAATTAAGGCAAAAATGCTTCCAAATCGTTCATAATTAGCGAATTTCCGCTCATTCACGCGGAAAAAGCTAGCGTAAACCCACCTTATTTGGCGATTACTGCCATATCAAAATATAGCTAAGGGAAAGAAGACTATATCCTTTGGTTCAACGGCTTGTAATAGAAATTCAATATAACCAATGTTTTAAACTTTAAGTTCACAGCATTGGCTCTTTATGGCCAGCTCTCAAAATCGACATCAAAGAAATCGCATAATATAGTATCACAAAAACAAAAAACAATCAAGATCCACAGCATTTCTATTAGCAATTGTTAAATGGCATTTACATATCTTCCATCCACGTATTTTCCGAATCATTTAAATTGGCTATTTTCTGAATCAATGAGGTTATTTTTAAAATCACATTTTTGTTCTTCCAAATCAAATCAGATCTTCTCCAACAGAAGGCATATTGAACAAGCCCTCATTTTATTCGAAAAAGCCTAAATTTAATTCGAAAAACAAGATTTTTCTAAAAGTAAGGCTAAATATTTCAGAATGGAAGCCTGGAAAGCACTTTTCACTTCAAAAACTAACCGAATCAAATTTCATATATAAATAAACCAGTGAAGTTTTGGAACAGTGTTTCATTTCTGAATGCATGAAGATTTTTTTATTTTAATATCGGAAACTGGTTTGTAAAAAGTACAGAATCTAATAATGAAAAAGTTGAGCATCGTTTTCGAAGCATTTTGAAAATAAATGCAGTCAAACTTGGTTTCCAGCAAGAAAATGTTCCGAAGCGAAATTTTAAGATTGTGAGGCTATGATTACTACACAACGTACCGTAATAATTGCTATCACCCCCATAGATCCGATGGAGCATTTGTAAGATTTCCTGTTCGAAATGAATAAGAAATCGCGTTATCAAAAGCAAAAGGATACTACAACGCGCCTCCAAAAAGGAGCGTCGCAGAATAGTTACCGAGGAAATGTTTCGTCATTTCCTCGGTAACTATTCTGCCAAAAAGGTAAGTCGAGGATGCAAGGATTTTTTTTCTATTTGCAAAATAATTAAAGTTTAAAACAATGAACTCAGACTTGTTCGTTGTCCAATTTACACTTTTCTGAGAATAAATTTTCATTTCAAAGATTATAAGAGATATTTTTATTAAATTTCCTTGTATACATAGTGCTCGTCATCATAATAATTTTATTTCCACTGAAATATATAAACATATATAATAGTATATAAAATACACTCAACATATAACTTTTGAAAATCTCCTTTTTTAATTTTTGGTTGCTTCCCATTGACAATTCCAACTTATTTTAAATTGTACCTTGCTTAAAGAGTTGAGGCTAGTCAGAAATATACATTTAAGAAAATTATTTAAATTTTATTTTTGTTTGGTTCCAAATAATAATTCTGAGTCCATTTATCGCGATGACCAACAATGCTTCTTATTGGTTATTACAAAATTAAGGAACCAAAGTCCATTTTGAAATTTTATTAGTTTATCTTTTGTTAATGACATCATTTGTCCATTTTTAAAATGCATAAGAAGCCTTTCGACCATTATGGTTAATTCTAAGTAAATGGGAAAAGCTTCAATCAAGTACACAGTACATAGACTATTCAACTGACAATTTTCAAGGGAAGGGTTAACAATCCAGCTGATAACAAAGTCTAGAATTAATGTTTTTTTTTAATTTTCCATGAAAATTAGTTAAAAGAGACATTAAACGGTGCAACTGCTTTCATCGCCAGTCATTTCCGACGTAGCTTTCAGCAGAATCACTAATTATATTGGCTATTCAGTGTAATGCTTTCTTTGACCATTGAAAAAAACAGTGTTTATTATTCCAACAAAAAAAAGCAAGAATTTACAAAGAAGGTAAAATAAATACACCATCCAAGCTTGAACAGTTGCAGTTTTATTGACAAGGAAAAAACATTTAAGAAAGCCTGCAAATAATAAATGAAGGTTGGAGTTATCCGCAATATCGAATCTCAACTTTCCTGATAATTTCCCGGATACTCGGTTTGAGGTTTTCCAGGAACAGTATTACCATTTTAATGGTACTTCATGTATTTGAGAAAAATGCCAGTGAGAACTTGATTTTTCCGGGAAAAGAATTTATGTACCATACAGGGAAATTGTTTTTTATATCCATAGAAAGTTGAAAACCAAGTAATTTTTATTTCGTTCGTTTCTAATACCATTGACAACATCATTATATGGTATGGTATGGTATGGTATGGTGATGGCAAGACACAATGTTGTTCATTGAACATGGAGGCTAAAGATGAATTTGATAAATTCGAGTGAGTGAAGAATCGATGTAGAAAAAATGCAATTGAAGTGCCAGTTTAATTCATACGGTATATAAACAATAGCTTGCTTCGTAGAAAGAGTGTCATGAACTGTTGAATGACCACAAAAGAAGTTCTGCGATGGTTTCGAACTTCATTGCAATCCAAATGATGGTCCACCATTTCGGACATGATGATAGTATTTTACCATCATTATGACGATAAGTATATGTCAATAGTATGTATTATCAATTCATTTGCGGTTTTAAAATTGCAGAAGAATAGATTTTAGCATATTTGGTAATAAAATATTCAGTTCTTTAAATGAAGCATTTGATCAGAATATATTCATAACAAGTATTCTAAATGGTCTGTCATATGTTTCATTTTTTCCCATGTACGTTAGATGATAAAATCACATAAAAATTTGTCAATAAATAAATTTATTGAACACCGAATGCAGAAGATATGAAAAACCACGCAATGTTTAAAATTTCAAGCGTTTCCAAGCTTTTCTTTCGCAAGATTACGTCGTAATATATGTGTGTTATACGAGGACGTACTCAAGCAAATTTTTCGTTATAACAGCAAGAAATTTTCCTTTCGACTAAAGTAGAATGAGAAAAAAAATTCCACATGCGAAATAGGATTTAAGCTTTGAAGGTGGAAAATATTGGAGTTGTATTTCCAGTTGGTTTAAAGTTCTCGCTGATCGTCACGGAAAAATTAGAAAACGAATGTAGTACCTTCCATTTTGTTAACGTGAGCAAATATTCTCTTTCACCAAGTGGTCAAAATTGTACTATAATAGCCGTTTTCCCAATCCGTGTGTTTTTTTGCCATTTTTTCCACGATGTGATATCGTTCAGGTACAGAGCTCACATCTTGTAAAAACTCGAAAGAACTTGTGTAATTTATCAGGAAGGATAAGCTTATTTTTAAGTTACTTTCAATACATATCTCACCCACGGCTTTCACAAAAGTCGAACCGTTTTATTTTTAATTTTTTCCGGGTGAAGAAATACTCCTTCACGTGTATTTATATCTTTGTACTGTATAGTAGTATGTGCTCCTGTAGTATATCCTGTATTTTCTCTGTCAAAAAAGTCTTTTCATGAAAACATTTGTGATATTCTTTGATCAAACAGCTCCTTACACCATGAAAAAATGTAGAAACCATCATAATGAAACGAAACAGCGGTGCCATAGCCTTGAAAGTAATATAAAAAGTACCATCAACAACACCACAAATTCCTTACAACTTTTGCACATTCTATTTGACATAGCTAACAACACGGCAGCTAATATGAAAATGATGATTTGCACATTTCGATTTCCAAGGAAATCACGACCAGGAAAATTGAATGAAAAATATCAATCACATAGTCGTTTAACGCAATAACGCATAGAGCTAAGAAGCTTGACGGGTCTCGAAAAGCGTATTGAACAGGTCGTGGAGCTCGAAGGAACGAACAGTTGTTTTCAAAAGAAGCTAATATGATTTTTTTATGTATCTGTAATGTTTGGTGAGATCAAAGAAATAAAAATATTTTATTAAATGGGGTTGAAGCAGTTGCAAGGAAATAAAGCAGCTTTCATGTAATCGTCTTCTGTACAGGCTCTAATTTTTCCCAATTTATTGCAGCTCAAATTATCTTCCTAGAATTTTGATTGCCATTTTGTTATTTTAAATGTTTTTTTAATCTTCTGTTTTGAAGTTCAAGTTTCCGGATTGTAGAATTTCGATGCGATAAGAAACATTTATCAAAAATAAATATGTCAATTACAGACTGTTCGGAAGATATTAAATTCCAGTAAGATTTATTAGTGAAGATCAAGAAGGAAAGGCACGAAATATCAGTTTTTGATAAAACAATTCAAAACGAACATTTTAAGAATCCAATCTTATTAATTTATCCACAAACTTTGAAATTAGATATGTTCATAGGTAACCACAAGCACTTTGAAGTATTACTATCGACATTTTTTGTTGCTTCATCCATAACAGTCACTGCTTCTCATAGGTTTGTACTGAGCCGATCCTGCCATATGCTGAGGGCAATCCAATCCACATAATAATCCAAATCTGTATAAACGCCCGGAATTCTTGGATACGCACACCAAATCCCAGTCGAAACAATGCCCACTTGCCGTGTTCCGATCCTCAAAGGACCGCCAGAGTCGCCACTGCAAGCATCCTTACCACCTTGTGGATATCCCGCACAGAGCGTTCCCTTGGCCACTGTCGCATCATAAACGGCGTAATCTCGCTCGCACTCCTCTTGGTCGTAAATGGGAACCTCCACGGACATTAGCTGATTCGGCATGTATCCCTTTAGATTCATGTACCCCCAACCAGTAACCACTGCTATGTCTCCAGCTACAACTCGGTCGGTTGGCAAGGGTAGCTGAATTTTCTGGACAGTGTTTGAGAAGGTTAGTGGAGATTCCAACCAAATAAGACCAACATCTTTTCCTGTGTCCACGTTTACGAACTCCTCGTGAGCAAGCATCTTGCGTATAGGAAGCAGAGTACCGGATGTTCGATATGTGGTACCCGCACGGACTTTGGTCAATTTATTAAGTAGATTGTTGATACAGTGCGCAGCCGTAAGGATGACGTCTTCAGCTATAATTGATCCACCACAGTAGTGGGCTCCGTAGTACACCAGCTGCGCCATGTATGGTGCATCCTCAATCGTGATTGGGGATCCACCAATGATGCGTCCATTACTTCTAGAACTGGGAACTAGACCATTTGAGAGAGATGCACTGGGAACGAACGACACACCTACGAATACGACCAGGAGATACAAACCAACACGGTTCATTTTAAAATTCGTAAGGAACTAGGCTGTTGGTTTTGCTAGCTACTAGTTATATAGTCATGAGTCTGAATGTGGTTATCAGACTATTGTTAATGCAAGGGCTTAGAAGGAGATTATAATGGTCGGCGCACCATTCATTATTTTAGAAAAGATAAGACAAACTGTTTAAAACGCATGTGTTTATCGATTATTGATAGGCTCAAGTTGCTGTTCGCATCTTCCAACGAAAGTTGTATTTGTAGCCAATTTGAAAATACGAAAATACGTTTCAATCAAAGTTAAGGGTAGTGACATCACTAATTAATTGAATTTAATGATATTTAAATGAAATTTGTTGCTTAATTTGTATTTTCATATTATCTTCGAAAACAATTGTTTTGAATAGAACATTATTGCAATAAATTTCTTGCTCGCCAAAATGAGGCCACTCTGAAGTTAGCATACGTAAATTTCTCTGTTTGAATTGAAACGCCCAGCACTATTATATTTAAATAGTTTTTAACTACAATCAAAGCAATCTCTCTTCATTTTCAAACTAAATTCATTATTTTCTGAACCAAATCGGCACTTTTATGAATCAAATTGGAGCCTTGCCAAACCAATTGAGTTGGAAAATCACCAATTCAATTAAAGGTGAAAGTGTTATTTGTCAAAATCCTGGACTCTGAAAAACTGTGTTTCGTTCTTTTGTCGTTTCTTTCGTTTTCGTTGCTTGGTTTGAAGTATTTTGACGACTGGAGGATAATATTTCAGTTGTTTTTTTTGCAATTTTCTACCCTCGAAAATCGATCCCAACGCATAACGAAAATCTATGCAAAAACGCATGGAATCTGCAAAACTTGAAAAACACCTTTCCTCAAGAATACTATGAGTATTATGACTATTTCCATCATGGTGTAAAGGATAGGCCTGTAAACAATAGCTCGTCGCAGGAGATGCCTTCTCGGTGTTGGACGCCGAACGCCGGATCTTGTATTCTTCAAGGGAGATCCGGGTTTTAGCGCTGTATAAGAAAAGCGCACTTTTAGTGAGGGAACAGGGTTAAATTGGGGTACCTACCGGCAAGTTAATTGCCACATGTCTGGCGCAGGATTCAAGATCCAAGCTAGCCGATATTTTTATTAAGTTTTACTATTAGCGACTGGTTACGCTACAATTGAGTCGCTTCTAAAGCCAAGTTACGGCTCGAGCGTTTTGCCAAACTACGGCAATAATGCGTTCATAAAAACGAGTCAAAAGTACGCTTTACTATGACTATATTTTCTTTTCTACAATTTACTTTTATACACTTTTTACAACTTAACATATAATCCCTACTCTAATATTTTATTCTACTTAATACATAATCCCTACTCTAAAACTGGAAGAATTGAATATGGTAAATTTATTCTACCAATCAATATATCGATCAGCATTTTTCCATATGACCCAATTTAAAATGCAACACTCATAATAGTCCATGAGTGAAATGCAACACTCATAATAGTCCATGAGTAATATGCAACACTCATAATAGTCCATGAGTAATGACTACTCAGGTTTCGTACTTTGTGTGTACATTACACCTGCCAATGCTAGGCGCCGCTTAGTCTAGTGCGAACGCGATGGGTTATTATAAACATTCGTTCATGTGTCTATTTTTAGTGACAACATGAATTGGACTTTCGTGTGAGTAGATTATGTGTAATGCAAAACGAGTATGCAAAGTGAGCATTACAAGGTGATCGTAAATTATGCATTTGTATATTCTACGATTGCTCATTGATTATTGATTTGTGGGTTTAGTTTATAGTAAAATGCTGATTGATTGTGTAGCTACGTGTAGGTCCACTACACCCTTAACCTTTTGAGGTGAGAGTTTGGGTACAAAATCGAGACTTATTATAGGTATTTTTACATATCTTATATTATATTTTTATACATTGTCCATTTTTTTTTATTGTCTATTTCCAATAGTGTATTTACATTATTTTTACTAAGTACTTTAAATGGACCTTTATACGGTTTCTCATGTTTTCTTCTGTTCTCTACTTTTAATAAAACAAGATCGTCTATTTCTATGTTTAATGGTTTTGAATAACATTCTTTATTTGTTCTAATCATTTTAGCTTTTTCAATTAAGTCCTTTGCTTTTGTTAGAGACATTTTTAATCTAATTTTTAATTCATTTCTGTAATTCTCCAAATTGTATATTTCTTCTGAATCGCTTAAAATGTGATTTGGTAAATAGGATAGTTTGCCGAATACCAGTTCGTAAGGTGTATAATTTGTGTCAATATGTGGAGTTGTATTATATGAAAATGTATAGAAAGGTATCCATTCGTCCCAGTTGTTGTTATCAACGAAGGACAGTAAGTATTCGTTTAATACGCGGTGGTTCCTTTCTATTACACCTAACGACTCATGATGGTAAGGGGTTGAAAATATTTGTTTTATATGTAGTAAGTCGCATATTTCTTTTATTAGACTGTTTGTAAATTCTGTCCCTAAGTCCGTTTTTAGAATCTTGAAATGACCGTATAATAAGATAAATTTATTTACTATAGCTTTTGCTACTGTGGTAGCATCCTTAGTCTCTATGGGTATTGCAGTTATAAATTTCGTTAATTCGCACTGAATAGTGAGAATGTATCTGTAGTTGTTGGAAATTCTCAATGGGCCAACAATGTCTGCGCTTACAATCTCGAAGCTAGTAGATGGAGTCTCGGTTTTTATCATTTTCTCTTTGGTGTGCTTAGTTATTTTATTCATTTTGCACTTTTCACATTGGTTTATATGTTTTTTGACCATTTTCTTCATATCCTTCCAACAGTATCTCTGTTTCAATTTTAACAATGTTTTATGTACTCCTATATGTCCTCCATGTGGCGAATTGTGGTACTCAATAATTAAGTCATTTTGCTTTTTGACGTCTTGAATTCTTATGGGCGGTCTGTATATTAACATTTTTAACTTATAACTTTCTTCCCGTTGCAACGCATTAAATAATTTCTTGAATTCATTTCTCGGTACGTACCTGAATATATCATCATTAGAGGATAAAGATAGTGCATTTATGCTATTGTTCTTTGAATGTATTAACAATTTCTTCATGACAGAAACTAATTTCGTGTATGAATTATCATTGTTGTTATCATGAACTTTAAGATTATCGTTGAAGGAAACTGGTTTCTCAACAACTTTATCACTGTAGCGCACTACTATAAAATCTTTCTCTTTAGTTATAGATATATCATCATTCTTGTTTTTCTTGCTAGCTAGCATATAAAATTTCAGTTTCATCGCCCCTTTAATATCTGACAAAGAAGTGCAATCTAACACATGGAGGTGATCAATCTCTTCGTTTTGGTTGCCACTTTGCTTGTCGATTTCTGTATTTTTATTTTCACTTAGTACCTTTTTCGTTTTACTTCTTGTTATCGCCAATAACTTTTTGCTAATGTTTTCATCGTTTGTCGGAGGTATCATGGATTTTAGCATTTCAGTGTTGATTTGTATTCTTGACAGCGCATCCGCATTTGTATTTATATTACCCGTAATTTGTGCTCATACCCGTTATTCTGTATACACTATTCTCTAAAGTGTTATTTCAGTGCTCGTCCCCAATTAACAATTACATAATAGTTAATTCTATAAATTTTTCAATCATTATCAACATCATTAATCATATTTTTCCTTTCAAACATAAAGTGTATTTTGCGACAATTTTCATAAAAATTCGCGTAGTTATTTTATGCAACAGTAAAATTTACCTAATTTGTTTAAAACAAATTCCAATTAAAATGCTATTCTTTTTCATATTTATATAAAATTAAAGTTTGGCTTGAAGTAACCAGTGTACAATTATAAATGCTGGTCGTTGCCGTTAGATTCTTTAGTCATCATTAAATTACTTGTTACTTAAATCGCAAATAACGCACAAAATTCTTCTTCATCTTCGCCTTTTTCCTATTTGCAACTGTCTTCCATATTTTTGGTTGAAGTTCCAACTCCATTATCTCACGTCGAAATTCCATGTTCGGTCGCTGTATTAGTCGTCAACATTCAAATTTAAATTTTTTATTAAAAAACTTTCAGCATCGTATAGGCAGAATCGCCTTGATACATGTTTCGAGAGTGCAGGATCGTCGGTTGCAGGTTCGTGGGTTGCAGGATCGCCATGTAAAAGATAGGCCTGTAAACAATAGCTCGTCGCAGGAGATGCCTTCTCGGTGTTGGACGCCGAACGCCGGATCTCGTATTCTTCAAGGGAGATCCGGGTTTTAGCGCTGTATAAGAAAAGCGCACTTTTAGTGAGGGAACAGGGTTAAATTGGGGTACCTACCGGCAAGTTAATTGCCACATGTCTGGCGCAGGATTCAAGATCCAAGCTAGCCGATATTTTTATTAAGTTTTACTATTAGCGACTGGTTACGCTACAATTGAGTCGCTTCTAAAGCCAAGTTACGGCTCGAGCGTTTTGCCAAACTACGGCAATAATGCGTTCATAAAAACGAGTCAAAAGTACGCTTTACTATGACTATATTTTCTTTTCTACAATTTACTTTTATACACTTTTCACAACTTAACATATAATCCCTACTCTAATATTTTATTCTACTTAATACATAATCCCTACTCTAAAACTGGAAGAATTGAATATGGTAAATTCATTCTACCAATCAATATATCGATCAGCATTTTTCCATATGACCCAATTTAAAATGCAACACTCATAATAGTCCATGAGTGAAATGCAACACTCATAATAGTCCATGAGTAATATGCAACACTCATAATAGTCCATGAGTAATGACTACTCAGGTTTCGTACTTTGTGTGTACATTACACCTGCCAATGCTAGGCGCCGCTTAGTCTAGTGCGAACGCGATGGGTTATTATAAACATTCGTTCATGTGTCTATTTTTAGTGACAACATGAATTGGACTTTCGTGTGAGTAGATTATGTGTAATGCAAAACGAGTATGCAAAGTGAGCATTACAAGGTGATCGTAAATTATGCATTTGTATATTCTACGATTGCTCATTGATTATTGATTTGTGGGTTTAGTTTATAGTAAAATGCTGATTGATTGTGTAGCTACGTGTAGGTCCACTACAATGGCCGAAACGTTGAGACAGAAAATATGGCGTGTTTTGAAGATTTAATTATTCCATTAGCAATGTTTGATATTATTGTTATGGCAGAAGAGAATTAAAGGACCTATTTTAGAAAAGATTGTTTAGTTGTTTTGTTCATAGATTCCATTAATGTTGCACCATATTAAAAAAATATATAATGACTTGCATAAATAATTGTAGCCTGGATGGTTAAGTGGTTGGCACCGAGTATCAGATTCGTTGCACGTTGGTGGATTTGGTGCCGGTCTAATATTTCACTCAGTTATAAACGAGTTCCTGAGTCAAATCAGGATAATAATCACCGGCGAGCGTGTTTTAGACCATTTAATTTCCTAGTGTTTCCTTGGTCATGTACGTGGGGTAGTTCTAGCATTACCTCAAGGCCCCTGGCAAATTTGGGCCATGGTGCCATCGATTATTGTTTAAGTAATTAATTTGAACTATTTTGTAGAAACCTGACGAGTTCTTTGAAGTTAGCTTTACTCACATATTAAAACCAGCTTAGTCACAAACGCTTTCAATTGAATACCTCAAAAGTTATACCATTTTTTTGTGTCCAGACAAAGAAAAGTACTGCAAATTAACCAACTGTAGTTTGGATATTATCCTGAAGTCAGCAATATACTTATAGTCAAATTTTTTGTGTCTCCTGTTAGACAACTGTGAGTGAGCTGTTTTACACTATAAGCCGACGCAGTGAAAGAACTAATCCAAACCCCAAAAAAAAACGAATCCCAATCAATAACCGTTATCAAATCTACAATATTTATTTGGCTTTGATTAAAATAATAGAATCCATGTAAGATAGTTATTGAAATCAATTTCAAGTCACCGCTTGAAGTGATTTCGAATGTTTCATAGAATTTTTAGATTCAAATGGTTGGATCAAAATTTGAACATTTTTATCATTTTTCGCTGGTAGCAAATATTTGTTTTAAACTTATGTATTAATTATTTCCAAATAATTGGAAAAAAATCAATTTTGACCATATGAGTTTAAGCGATTAAGCCATCAATCCATTCCCGAAAATACGCAACATTTGTGTAAACACCTGGGTAATTAGGTAGCCCACATGCAACACCCCAAGAGGTTAGACCCACTAGCAATCCATCAAGTACAAGAGGTCCCCCCGAATCGTTGCTGCAAGCGTCCACTTCTCCGTCTGGATATCCGGCACAAATCATATTCTGGTGAACATGTCCAAAATACAAATCCTCACAGACTTTGCGATCAATAATGGGCACGTTGGCCACCTTCAAATGGTAAGCATTGGGGCCATGACTACTTAAGTAGCCCCACCCGCTAACCTTGGCCATGGAGCCACCGCTGGGCTCAACATCCTGTTTAGTTAGCTGAACTGCTGCTACGAAGCCGCCGAAGGCTAAGGGCTTCTCAAGCCAAAGCAGGGCGATGTCATTCTCGTTGCCCAGATATGACGGATGAAGCGTAACGTTCGCCACGAAACTCATGGTGCCCGAGGATGTGTACGTGCTACCGGAACGAACTTTAAGTCCTCGTAAGTGGATATTATCCAGGCAATGAGCGCAACTCAAAATCACGCCTTCTTTGATTATCGCACCACCACAAATGTGCTCGCCGTAGTACACTAACGATACTTGATATGGAAGCTCCTCGATATTGGCATCCGTTCCGCCCAGTATCCTGTCCATAACCCTCGCGGCGACGAAAGCTACCACTGACCAAAGAATAAGCACTGTTGCTGCACGTCGCATTCTTAGCTACCTTCCACTACTGGATAGGATAGTACCGACCACAATGTCCCAGACTGCTTTATCTATGCGAAAATTAGCTGAATAGATAATAGGAGATCTTGATCTACGCCAAAAGATTGCTCGGACCGGAGAATTGTCTTCAAAAATATCTGATTACAGCATTATCTATTTTTATGTCGCGCTTTTATTGGAATTAAGTATCTATAATCGGGCCTATTGTTTGCACTTGTTATTACTTAATGCAAGAAGAAAATCACCAACGAGTACTTCTGCCCTCGATACTGTAACTGAAAAAGTCAGAGGAGAGAGTCAAACAGTTTTCAAACATCTGAACGAATGTTGCCGGAATACGTTATTTCATCCTGAGCCTCGTTTTCTGCACGAGCAGCACATGCCCTAATTTTCAGAGCAAGCATAACATACGCATAAGAATATCAAACATACAGGGAACACTCATTAGCTCGTCCTTACATAATTTGGTAGCATAAATGAGAGTTTAGCAGACTTTGTTAAAATATTAGGCCATGTTATCTAATATTAACATACTCTAAATGATAATGATATTGCCTTGAATTTCATAGACTACGCACAGAGCGAGTATCTATTTGTTTTGTGCTCGCCTTATTAACTATCTGAGTGGTTTAGTGTTCACTTGAAATCCTCGAAAATATTTGCAGAGCTAGAAGAGTGGAAGATCTCAACGGGACCTACGAACGAAAGTTTTAATTTCCATGCCATCATATTTGAGCAAGTGAGGTAGATTGATGTGCAGATTTTTTAACGATGTTTCGCCTTGTCGTTGTGGTGAGAATAATTAAAACAATAATTAGATAATCATCCTTCCAAATAAGCTTCATATGTGCGTCGTGTAAAGGAAATCTTGCTGTTAATTACTAGCTTTCAATGTCCCTTTAAACTTTAAATCTTTAATTTAAACAATTTTTCTATTGATATGCAAAGCTGGGATGCTTCGAAATGTATAATAATCCACATTTGAACATAGTGTGTGTTGCTTACCTTCAAAGTACATTTTGTGAAGAAATCAATGGCACATATAGACGAAAGGCCGCCATTTTTTCCTACAGTTGAAAATTTATATATGAAATTGTTTATTTTTTTAAGTTTTCGTTCAAAAACCTCCTGACTTTCTTGCAGCTTATTAAAATTTAAGCGTTAGTGATTATAAAAACTTGAAGCAAGAAATTTACCATCTGAAAGCCTTGAAAATAGTATAAAATACTTGAAGCAAGAAGAGCTGCGAAATTTCACTTAATTAGCTTTCTCACCAAGGATTAAATGTTTAGCCATGTTTTGAAAAGTGAACTGATTTGTTTCCATATTTAGATTTTTATCAGGAGAAAATGAACACTTGTTTGTTTTGCATTTATGACGGAGAAAAATACAGTACATTGTGCCGTAGGTGAAATAGAAAAGATGCTGAGCAACTTACAAATAATTTTGAGTTTGTTGAACTAAGTTGTGAGTTGAACAGCTGGAAGTTTAGTCCTGATTTTTCTTGAAGATGCAAAACTCTCATGCCGCCAGATTTATTCTGAAATTTAACTTCCCAGTATAGCAGACATCGTAATATGAAAATAAAGTATTCTTAAAAAATTACAATGTGTTATCATTCGAAGTTTAGCGTTAGAAGCTCAATCATTTTTTTAACTTTGTGTAGAGTTAATAACATAACTCGTGCTAGCACTTTTTTCTGGAATATTCCGCGAAAGAAAAGTTGAATTGACTTTGTTGAAGTGTAAGTTCAAGTAAACGAGTCCACGTAAATAGGTTTGGTAAAATCAAATTTGTCAGTTTTTGTTGTTGTGACAAATTCAAGGTCATTTCTGTCACGCACGATATCTCACGAAGAAAATGTTACACTGAAGTTAGGTGGTAATCGGAGCGCATTAACATTTGTGTGAGTCTTTCAAGTTTTTAATAAATTTATTATTCATTTGTTTTAGATTCAATAAAAACCCGTAAAATATTAGATTACTTTCAATTTTTTCTCTCGTTTATACAATACTTTACAAAATCAGATGTTCTTAGTAAGTAAAAAATTTCATAATTGCAAGACATATTCATATAAGACAACAGCAATAAATATTTATAGTGCATAAGGGACTGCTGCGATTTCTCTAATCATTATCATTGTTATTATTAAGAGTATTCCTTCTTTTATTATTATAATTTTAAATACATATATATGAAGATATGACTGAGAAGTTGTTCGTGTAAACATCAAGGGTCGCACCTCACGGCTCGGTTAGTTTTTTTTTCTAGAAAAATCTGTGGGAGCCAAACCGTTGGGGTCTAAACGAAGGTTGAAAGTTTGAAGTTAGATTAACAAGCAGGCACGAAAGCCTGATATGATATCCTTTTAAATCTCACTAAGCCTGGTCAAAATTGGCCCACATGAACATATAGCACCTTATACTCACTTTTTAAATCGACTTTACCCAACAAAGAATATATTCGTGTTAATCCTGTCCGCTCTCTTAAAAATCCAAGCCAGCCCAACAAGCGAGTATTGCACCCGGGACGTTATCTAATTGCTACGTCACTATGGCATACTCCTTCTATGGACTCTTCAATGATTTCGTCCTGGATTACTGTCAAACGATAAGAATCCCAGCTGCCACAACAGTATTGATTTCATGCACACCGATTTGCTTACATCGAAAAGTTTTTAGGGCCTGGAAGTTGACCGCGGGTACTTCTCAAATTTATTCCAGTATATCCTGAACTTTGACGGTACTTTTGTAGGAATTCATGTGAGAGAGTTGCAATTTCAGGTGTAACTTTTCAGAAAATTCCAAACAGTCCCGTTTTATTGGTAGGTCTGGAATTCTACGCTAGAGTACCTTTGTGAAGCTAAAAATAGCGCTTTCTGTTCATGAGCACACCACACCACATATTCAGATGTTGATGGAGGAATCAAGTCGGCACACTGAGTCCCAGCTAATAAATCAATGCAATCACTTCATACCGCTACCCGATTTTCCGCAAAGCACATAATTAAACGTACGGTTTTACTTTCGCTTTCCACCGACTTCCTTTGGATGGACGGGCGAAGCGCGACACCCTCAGCGTTGCCTCTGGTTGACCTGCACAATTTTAGAGCTCGTTCAATACTTATGTATCACCAAACAGGATAACACAGCAATGTCCGGTAGGTCCCAACACAAACGATTTTCCGAACCGAAGAGCACTTTTCAAAACGAAAAAGTGTATGAAAACACTAAGGAACAAACCAAATGAGCGTGCGAGCAAAATGATTATGGGAGGCTGTTTGTTCGGATCTTTACTGTGTCTATACAGGAAAAAATTTTCCGAGCAGACAACGTAGCACGTGGTGGCATCGTCTACGAGAACCGCCTACGCACTGCAATCAGACTTACGTTCGCCGATGGAAAATGTCCTGGACGGAAAACTACAAATTTTCCAGTCGTTACTCGGGCAGGCTGCTCAGCAAGGACGTCGTATAACAACACAACATCGTTCAGCCCCTGCGTGTGGAAAAGCCGAAGCACTTAGCGAATGTCCTGGCGGTGCTCCATGATATGGTGCGTCGACCGGATCAACTTGGGGAAGTGACGAAGTTTCACGATTTCAGGCCAGCTTCCATCGTATCCTAGGAGTTCGTCAGCAGTGGGAGACGGTCTATCGCCGGGATAAGAAAATGGAACTGGTATCGCGAAAGGAAGCGATTTCCAACAGCTGGAACGATACATACACGGCCGAGCTGGAGCCGAGCCAAAATATTGCTCTGGGGGCTCTATCCAGGAATTGTTGGTGCATGTGTTTACTCGTCAGTTGCTCACAAGGTGGCAAAATGAACCTGCATTCTTAGGTGGTACTAATGAGAGGGTCGCAAAGTAGAGGAAACAAAGTGTGGCCATTTGCGGTAAATAAGGATTTGTGCTGTATTATCTATTCAATTGTGACTGATTTGCTTTTATTATGTTGCCAGGATCGCTTAAGAAGCACCACTTACCTAGGAAAACAAGACTGGCGCTCAATTTGTCTGGCCCTTTTTGAGCAAAGATCAATAGCTTAGCAATAGCAAGTGTTTGGAATGGTAACAGTCAAGGAGTCTGATTCGTTTTGAAATTCTTTAGCATGCATTTATTAATATCCGCCTCAAGCTCACTAGCTTCCCGATCAAACAAACATCGATTTAGATGTTTCACGAAACTAATTAGTTCTTTTCCAAATCAAGTTGATGATTTCTCAAAAAAATTTGATGGTCTTCCGAATTTAATTAGTGATTTTCCAAATCAAATTAGTTGCTTTCCACTTTAATCTAATAATCTAATAAAAAAGTAATAAACAAGTTCTAGAAAGTGTATGCAGTTCATGATGGTTTGGGTGACAATGGGAGTGAAGGAACTGTAAGTTTCGTCTGTGTCGAATATCATCCACACGGCCGAGAGTCTAAATCCTTTGGAATGGACTTTCTGGAAAATGAAAATGTCTATCATGAATCTCAGAGTCTGCACGCAAAATCAAGCACTACGTCATCGGCATGTGTACAGTAAAGCAAGAGTAGAGGAAAATACAGGTAATTAGTAAGGAGCAAAAATAACTTTCAGTTAGGCTGTACAAAGACTACATGTAGGAAAAGAGGCAATATTTGGGTCTACGATGCCAGGACTAGCATGCGGCAATATAAAACACAGGATTGCAATTCGATCAAGATGTCAGCGTAAAAACTGACCGTAGATATCTTAAAACAAATAGATTAGTGCGTAGGGAAATCCTGAAATCACGCTCCAGGAAATTAAACGTAAAATTGCACTGCTTTGTACCCTCATCAGCAAATCAAGTATCGATGAAAAGTTGCGAAAACTCTGCATTCCATTAAAGATAGTATCTTTTGAGGTTGGGCACATGATGGCTCCCAATACTGCACGCAGATGTCAGAAAACTTGCCAAAATTTTAAAGCAGGGTAAATTTTATATTCTTTTGCAGAAATTAGTGGTGAAGTTGAAGCAATGGTAGTAGGAGAAGATTCAAATTTTTTTTACTAAAACTTTCTCGATTTTGATATCAGTTCAAATAATCTATAAAGGAATTGATCTTGAAGAAGGCGGCAGCTCTGACGAACAAGCAAAGCATGGACGAATCGCATTCAGCATTAGACAACAATTGTAGAGGAAATGCTCATGCTAGAAAGGGACTGCATTTGATAGAGCAAATGGAGCCCTCGGAATTAAGGATGATTTCAAATACAGGGAATTCCAGGCAAGAGTGCTGATGCGTGATATCTGGATGATGAGCTTATCTCATTTTTGAGGGAATCCAAATATATAAAGGCAGGCGGAACTATACCTAAGCAAGCAGAAGCAAGGCAAAGTAAATGCGGTCGGAAGTAAACATGTCTGCACACCGTGGAAATTTTCGAAAGTAGATTATTCTGCCCGGGAAATACGTAGTACTACGGGGATGTGTTTTTTGTGTCGATTTTAACATTAGGACATTGAAGATTATTGAGAAAGTGTTGACTGGGAAAAAGAAATCAGTAGAATTGAGAATGTCAACCTATAATAGATAATTAGAGAGTGGGATTGGGATCTGCTACTGATATTTAATGATTTTTTTTCATTGAGACAGTTTAACTAGTCACAACAATGAAGTGCTCTCTCTTGTAAGGTGCTGTACACAAAATTGAAAAATGTGGTCTAAGTGCGACCCTTGAGGCCCACAAGACTAACTTCCCAGTGGAGTGGATAAAAATATATAATTTGCTTTTATTATTAATAATTACTATTATTAAACGGTATTATTTTAAATTATTATAAATATTTTTATTTTTTTTAACTTCCCAGTTCCCTATGGGAAGTTCTTGTAATGGGGTCGATTTTGCGAATCCCAAATTTTGACATATCTCCACGTTTTAAGGTCTCTAGAATCCAAATCCATCGTTTTTAGAGAGATGTCTGTGAGTGTGTATGTACGTATGTGTGTATGTGCGTATGTTTATGTTTATGTTTATTTTTTTTTTCTAGTGGTAGAGGAAGACGCCTCCACCACCTGGTCGTCCTCTTCCAAAGCCTCGTTATCCTTCTTGTACTCTTCCTCGTCCGCCTCCTTTCCTCTATCTCAGCCCCAAAACCCACAGCCATTATTGATGGTATTTAATTATTATTTACAAAAATGTGGTATAAGTGCGACCCTTAAGGCCCACACGACTAACTTCCCAGTGGGGTGAATAAAATGCTATAATTTTCTTTTATTATTAATTACTATTATTAATAATTACTATTATTAAACATTATTATTATTATTAAATTAATATAATTACTTTTATTGTTTTTATCAATTTTTTATCCAACCATAAAAGATTTGGTAGAGGAAGACGTCTCCACCACCTGGTCATCCTCTACCAAAGCCTCGGCAACCTCGGGCTCTTCGTCCTCGTCATCCTTCTTGTCCTCCACTTCGTCCTCAACCTCGTTCTTCAATTCGGCTTCGGAATCCACAACTACTATTGAGGGTATTTAATTATTAGTTACAATAATCATTCGTTATTAAGAATGTTTGACCGTTACTGAATAATTATAATTGACTTTATATACAATATCAAATTATAACTAATATTATTTGATTGTTATTAACAATATTAAATTATTTATAACAATATCCAATTATTAACTGCATTAGCGTCTCTACTCCCATTCACCCAAACCTGATAATATAAGTTTGCAATTTTATAAATTAATCTTTATTTTTTTGAAATACCATTTTTGACAAATTTGATCACAATTTTGCTAAAGCGGACAATAATAACAACATTACTATGAAGGTATTTGGTATCTGCACAAATTAATAGTGCGTATCAACAGTTTAAAAATAAACAATTTTTGGTCGTTTTTTCAGTTTTTTCGTCCTAAATAAAAAACGGCTTAGCCGATTTTGCTGAAAAGTCATTCAGTTTTAAGTTACGTAATTACGCGTCGTTTGAAACTAATCCCAAGTCAATACGATCTTTGGTTCTTGATATGATCGAGACGAAAAATAATCCCGAACGCACATACGTACATACGCACATCCGCACATACGTACATACACACTCACAGACATCTTTCTAAAAACGATGGATTTGGATTCTAGAGACCTTAAAACGTGGAGATATGTCAAAATTTGGGATTCACAAAATCGACCCCATTACAAGAACTTCCCATAGGGAACTGGGAAGTTAATAAAATGACTTTGAAATGTAAATAGGATCTTTCCAACCAAGCCTGTTTAGTGGTGTTTTTCTTTTGATTGATTTTCAAATAACTAAAGGCCCCTTAAGGCACGAAGCTGGTAGACACGGTAAAAGCTTCCATCCACCGTGATTTATAGAATTTTTTTTTGTTTCTGACAAGTTGTAGGTAGAACCTTTTTAGAGTCAGCTCTTCAATTATCAAATTTGTTGCACGTCCGATTTATATGTAGCTTCTGCACCGGTTTTTGAAAGGATGTATCTAATAACTTAAGATAATTAATTTGTAGAATTTACTGATTGCTCAATATTCAATTTGTCTCAGAAATTTTTGCATATTACCTTCACGATTCAAAATGATATTCCAAACTGTGTATGCCACAATTTTACTTCACGTCTAAAACGTGTATTTTTTGTTAATTATTACAATTTGAATTGCCCACAATTTTCATTGTGCACTGTATTTCGCAATGAGATTCGAAAACACCAAAGCAAAACAGCTGAAAAACACCAAGCACTAGTCACTTCACAAGGATATTACCTTACACTATTACACGCTATTCACAACTTTAATGTGCTTTAATAGAAGTGATACGTGTATTTCAATTCAACGTATTTAATTAAGTAATTTTACTGAGCTTCGTTGATTCTAAGAAACCTTAAATGTGTCTGAAATTTCACTAATTGTATTCTTCAAATCTTTGAATGAACTAGCGACCTGTACTTCAGAGCCACTTGTATTTATAATATTCTAAAGACGTTTCTAGTGAGTGGAAGTGTAGGTAGGTAAGTAATGGGAATTCCCCGAACGTTCATTGTTGACTTAAATTTACCACTTCTATAAGGATTCGATATGCATTAACGTGGGCGAGGAATGTATGTGAATAAGAATATATTGATGAGTACATTCGTTAGTATGTGTGCATAGCTTTTGGTTTTAGTTGACGGAAAACAGTAGTAATTATAACTATTCATAGGTAAAAACAATGCGTCTAGGCAATATCATGCAAAGCATACCATTTCGCCAGGATAACAAGCAATTGGAATTTCGTTTGCTATGGTTTTCATGGAATCCGCGAAATGAAGTCTGGATACTACGTTGGCATTCAACTTGGCGAAAGAGGATGTAGTTGTTTCAGTTTCGTGTTATTGCATTGAAACCCGTACACAAAACGGAATTGTGATTTTGGAAATTCCACTATCCTGGTTGTTATGCTCCTGATTGAGTGAATCATTGTTATAAACGTTGAATTGCCACCCGAAACCATATAGCAAATTCTTTCGAGTATATGGAAATATGGTTAACCACAGAAATTGCTATTGCTATTGACTGATAACATGTCGTCCTTTTAAAGGGAAATAGTGTGGATTGTTCTGTTTTTTATTGCTGATAATGGTGTTGTTTTTTGGGCTGTAACACATATAAGTATAAAATAATTTATTCGAAATGTATGAGGTGAGTTCGCCCTCTCGTGTGTAAGTGAAATATGATCCATATGCCCCTTACGCTTTTTTCTAATTTATTGTGGGTATTTTTACTCTGTTTTTATAAGATCTTAAAGAGGTTGAGTTAAACGTTAAGGTGTGATGGCAAATTTTGGAAGGATATTTTTCTTGATTGATCTGGGTGTATCAAGAAATAAATAATATAAAAATTTGATTCTCAAAAGTTGGAATCAAGAGAATGATACTTGATTTCATTACAGCTATTCCTAACACAGGCTGAGAGGTTAGTAAGTCTGGTAGCGGAAGCTGAAAAAATCTTCGACAGGAAAGTGAAATCTTTACTTTACTGTTTAGTCTTTCAACACTTCCATCATCTGACCAAAGCGACCATCGGGAACCAAAAAAATCCTTTACACAAATTACAGCGTCTTATAACATTATAGCGCTGAGATATTTTGGGCAAACTTTTAGCTAAAGTAAACTCGATCAATAAATAGTTACATGAGTGCATCAATGTTGACGGCGGAGGAGATTGGCAGGGAAGGCAAACATTCTAGTCAATGTACATAATTCAAAAGTAAGTGTTGAAATGGAATGACTCGTCATACAGAAGAAATACATCCATTCGAAAATCCTGACACGAGAAGATACAATGCGGGATAAAAATAAGCTCCTCATGGCCTAACAACATTTAAAAAGTTTTTCCTTTTATCTTCTGCTTGTAGTTTTTGCTCCTGGCATGTTTTTTTCTAACTGTCCATTTTATAAAGTCGCATCTATTGAAATCCTTGTCATGTGTAGCGAAAACGTGCTAAGCTAGCATCTGGGAACGATACATAGATTATTATGTTGGAGCAGAATAATTTTCATGTGTTGTAAAAATGTATTTATGTCAAAGTGTATTGCTTGTTTGTGATTAAATACGGTGTGGCAAAAAATTATATTAGCGTGAAATTATAGCTAATTATTTTTTAAAGTATGTTATTTCCGGTTGTAAGAGTCAAAACTTGAGAGTAGCTAAATGTTAGACTGTTGCTCATGTGAATAGTCATTTGAAACTCTTCATTCGTTCTATAAAATAAAGCTCGAAATTAACATTCTTCTCAAAAAATATTTAGCAGTAACTTGCATGTTGATATCTGCGGTTAAATTTTTGCTACAAAGTTTAACATTTATTCACTTGGCTGGAAAATGTTTATATGTATGTTATTTTCCAGGAAAAAAAATGCTTCAGTCCGAACACGAGTTTCGTAGTACTTCACTTATTGTACATTAACTATTTAGCACATGAACAGTTGGCATTGCTTGAAGATGATGACCAGCTCATCTTCATGTCCATTATATTCACTCCATTGTTAGGATAAATCTTTTGAAAGAATTTTACGGCCAATCTTTCGTAACAATGTTATTAGAGTTGGCTGAATGTGTTCGATCTGTTATATTGAGTCCATAATTAGAATACACATGTTTAATAGACATGATGTAACAATCCAATGAAAATGTTAAAAGACATATTCTGAATTATATATAGGTATGTATGCTGAGCTCGTTAGTAGAGAGTGCACTGCATCGAGCTATCACTTACTTTGAATTATAGAGCAAATTTTCGCTCCAATCTTTCAAGAAATATTACACTGTTATCATTCGCAATTAGGATTATTTCTCGAGAATGATGGTATTTGCCTATTACAAATGCTAAATGTCTATAGTGAAAGAAAGAAACTCTGTTTCCAGGACCAAACAAATGCAACCTCACATTTATTTATTTATTTGTTAAGAATTTGCCTTACAGACTAACATAATCCAGTAACAAGACAATAAAAGAGAAGAAGAAAAATGCAAAAAATAGAGAAAAGAAATACTTAGTATAGATTAAACTAATTAGTTAAAAAACACTTTACCTTCTGCTTATGAATGTAGAGTGATTGAGGAAACGGACCAAGTTGCAGAGTATTGTGGTTTCGAGGGAGTCGCAACATCGGCGAATGGTACAAAGTCTCAGTCCTAGCATATGGAACTGTAAATATGGTGTCAGATCTGGCAGGTCGTTCTGAAGTACGATACTCTAACCAATCAGAGAGGTGAGAGTTTAATTGATGGTGGTGAAGCCGAGACAGAAAATACTCATCTAAAATGAGTCTGCGGGAGTGCAAAGTAGGAATTTGTAGATGAGGAAACGAAAAAATTTGTGCTGCACTGATTCAACCATAGAATCTAGATATTGGTAGTGTTTTGACCATACTTGCGAGCAGTATTCAAGAATTGGTCTAAATAGGCTAGTGTATAGGTTGACCGAGTCTTAATACGAACCCGGAGACGCGAGAGGCGCGTGCGGTTATTGCCACAATGTGAGGCTCAAATTTAAGTTTTGGGTCGAAAATCACTCCTAGGTTTTTAATTTGAAAAACAGGCGCAAGTGGAATATCATGTAATACGTAGGTGTAATCAATTGGACTGGGCTTTAAGGAGAAGGACATTTTGTGACATTTCTGAACATTCATGTTGAGAAAATTAGTTTCACTCCAAGAAACGATCGCGTCAAGATTCCTTTGGAGAGCAATACAATCCTCTTCTGTGCGAATAGTGCGGTAAATTTTTAAGTCATCAGCATACTGAAGACACTGAGACGCTACGACAGAGGGAAGGTCATTTATATAGAGCAAGAAAAGAGGAAGGCCTAGAATAGACCCCTGAGGAACGCCGGAGGTTGGATGGAAGAGAGAAGAATGTGCTCCACATAGGCTAACTCGGCAAGAACCAGAACTGATATAGGACTCAAGCCAGGAGAGTACTGAACCATACAGGCCAAAGTGAGCTAGCTTTTGCAATAGAACATTTAGGTTGACAGTTACAAATGCCTTACTGAAGTCAGTGTATACTACATCAACTTGAGTACGGCTGTCGGGAGCTTTTGCGACAGTTTGGGTACGCTCAAGGCGATTCGTGACGGTCGAGCGGTTTGGAACAAATCCATGTTGAAACGGGGACAGTTTGCAATTAAGAGCTCGGTATATTTTATTGTAGACAATGCTTTCAAAAATTTTGGGAAAACAGGAAAGAATCGAAATGGAACGATAATTGGAAGCATCAGAAAAGGATCCAGATTTGAGTACAAGAAAAATGTTGGCCAATTTCCACAAATTGGGAAAGATACCAAAGGATAAACTAACAGTGAAAATATAAGATAGTGGAGTGCATAATGAGGAGGATAAGGATTCAATAAATATATTAGGAAGTCCATCTGGCCCAGGGCCAACGCTGGAATCTAAAGAATTGATCAAAGTTTGGATTTCAGTTGGGTTAGTGGAGATAAGATTAAGAATAGGTGGAAAGCAAAAAGGAGTATCAAATGAATTTGGGAGAGTTGTGGCAGAATATATTGAGAGAGAAAACTGAGCAAATATCTCACAGATTTTTTCAGGAGTCGAGCCTTGCTTATCGTCCCAGGAAACAGTATTAGGAATACTGAACGAAGACTTATGGGAATTGACATAAAACCAAAACGGTTTTGTTTGGTTAGAGTGCAGTGAATTTTCGATATTAGCGAAGTAGTTACGCATAGCGTAATTATATAAAGTTTAGGTGTTCAAAGTCTATTTAATAGAAAAAAACTATTAGAAGTGATGTTCATTCTTGTTCACCTCAAGGATAGTTTAGAATACTAATCAACCACAATGAGACAAAGACGCAATTTGGTGTGCTCCTTCTTTTAAACGTTTTATCTTTTGGAATAGTATTCCGAATGTGAATTTTTGGAAAGCGTTCAGGTATTCCTTTTCGAGCATTCTCATTGAACGCCATCTTTACAAATTTTTACTCTATTGAAGCTTTAAAATGCCCATTGCTTACATAATATCGCAGTGATCCTTGAAGAGTTAGTAGCTAGTAGAGTGTCTTCAATCATTCAAATCGAATTATTTACATTTTTACGTGACCGTATTTTAAGGTATGGTTTAAGAATTTTCAAGTCAAGGCTATACTCCTCGTCAAAAAAAAAATCACTCATAACAGTCACATTAATAAAAGTCATTGAATATTTAAAACAATAACCCATCTCATAAATACAAAAATCACATTTCAAGTTAAATTGCCGTTTTTGTTGTGCCCCATTTTTCATACTTTATTTTCTTCATGAGAAAAGGATGGATTCCAGTGAACAAATCAGACATCCTGCGAAACGGATGGATGGGCTCCATCAGGAAGAATGATATAGGTGGCTAGTGTCATTAATTAGGAGAGTCATCAAGAAGCAAGGCGACTGTTGTAAAAGCTACTTTGCCAGTGAGTTGTATAAAATGCCACTCAAAACTGTTGTAAGTCGAAAAGGAGGTAGAAAACAGAAAACCAAAATTTTTCCTTGATATGGGTAATGTGATTTCGTTGTACGTCTGTAACTTCCTTGCTCAGTTGGATTGCAAACGAAACCAAAAATGAAGGGCATGGTGGGAGGGACTGAAAAAATATTGTGAAACATGAAAATGGTGAGCATTAGATAATCGTATTATACTCATACTTATGTACATATGAAGGCAAATATAAATTCAAAATTCAAGAACTTTGTTAATACTGAAAGCAGTGGCCTAGCATACTAGTTTTTTATATGATGATGCTTGAGCTCACTATGATGCTATAGCATAGCCTTGGCTGAAAAGAAATTAAGAAATGTTATGACAAAGTGAAGATTAATGTTCCACTTAGACATTTGCGGGTAGTAGTTAGACGGAAAAACAGAAGATGGTAGACTGTTCTACATTCGTGATGATCGTGATAAGATATAGTTCTGACTTGAAGAGTATTAGAACGGAAACGATTAGTTAGTCAAGTGTTGCGCTTAGGAAAAGCTCTACAACACTACACACTTGATATTTCGTTTAAACTAATAACATGATAGTGGTGATAAAACCGTGGAAGGTAACTGACATTACGGCTGTGCTCAAGGGTTCAATTTGGGAGGTAATAGTTTTATCGTCAATGTACTTGAATGATTTTCGTTGCACTTTGCCGAACGCAGATAGTGCGGTGCTATCAGGACCAGACCAAATATGCGAGTTAAATTCCATTCTAGGGCTGATGTGAGCCTTCCAGATATGGTAAGATGATGCCTATTATTTTTTACAGTAATTCACCGAAAATATTAAGTGAGGTTGAATCGGAAATATTTCCAACATTGTCAAGAAAAAGTAGTGGTTATATGCCGATTCTAGAGCGGAAGTGAACTGTCAAAATCCGATGACGTCATCACCACCGGAAGTGAACTGTCAAAATCCGATACCCCAACCGGAAGTGAACTGTCAAAATCCGATACCCCAACCGGAAGTGAACTGTCAAAATCCGATACCCCAACCGGAAGTGAACTGTCAAAATCCGATACCCCAACCGGAAGTGAACTGTCAAAATCCGATACCCCAACCGGAAGTGAACTGTCAAAATCCGATGACGTCATCACCACCGGAAGTGAACTGTCAAAAGGACCTTTTTTGTGCAATCAATAAAAATTATCGATTTATTGATTTATGCTGACGTCATCACTACCGGAAGTGAACTGTCAAGGCCGCGCCCACAAAACCGCAAGCCTATTACGTCATCAACCGCAACCAAGCCGATGACGGCATTAACCCTTTCTTCCCCTCTCTCTCTCTCTCACACACACACACACACGATCTCACCCACAACGGTGTTGCCACACGCAAAATTGCGCCCCCGCGATCCCACTTTACACCAACGACCCTGCAAATTTCACGGCAAGACGCTTTCACTTATTCGGAGACACTAAAAATCGGTTGTGGCGTTCCATATCAAATTTCCCAACAGCGAATTACAGCCGGATGTAAGTTTTCAGTATTGTGGTTCTTAGAGGAAATAGCGCTGATAAGAGACATCCGTTTCTACCCAAGGAGGATGTGGTTTTTATTTGAATTTGATATACGCTTTGAAGAAATCAAATGAAATAACGTTGATAAGAGGCAAGTTTGTGGTTTTTAAGAAAATTTTTAGATAACGAAGTTTTGCGTACATTTTGAAACGAAAATAAAAACCGTTATACCAAAAAATTATTACGTCATCAGTTTTTGCTTATCTATTTTCAGTCAAAAGGAGGATGTGGTTACAAGTTTAAAAAAAAAGCGGAAAAATTCCAATTAAAGTTGAATAATTGTGGTTTATGATTTTGTTTATAAGGCGAACCGAAAACTACAATAGCCATAGTTTTTTCCAAACTTTAATAGCGAAAGGTGTTTTCAATTTTTTGTGAAAAATGAAAGGTTTTTTGTGCGAATTCTGTGAAAAAGACTTTCCGTCTTCTGGTGCTCTGAAGAGGCACATACAACATACGCACGGTGAGTAGCGAAGGAGTATTTTTTTTTGTAGCTATTACAAACAACCCCTTTAAAATAGAAAATACAAGCCCATATAAGAATCACAACCTAGCAGGAGCGTCAACACACAACCAAACGCCCCTTAAAATTTGTGATGTGTGTCTGGTTATTGTCAAAACAACAGAGTGGAACCGCCACATCCGAACAAACACACACAAAAAGAATATTTATCATTCTGTTGATGAGAATTTTCAAAGCATAAAGAGTAGCTTTAAAAACAGAATACAAACGCTCGTATATCAAAACAAAGATGAGAACGCATTGATTCCGGAAGTATTTTTCAAAAACCTAGAGGAACCACTTATGATTATATTAAAGCAAATATTAAAAAAATCATCCTCTATTAAGTTTAATGTTGAGCTATTTGGGGATTATATGAAAACTTGTTTGTCAGACGACAAGGAAGAAAGCGTGTGTTTGATAAGCATTAAATCGTTTCAACCAAAGATGCAAGCCGCCCAAACTGAATGTGAGTTGCAAACGGGGTTCAAGAACAACGTTGATCAGATTATTAAGAAAATGCAAGAGTTTCAAGAGAGAGATAGTGGATGGACGCTAGTGAAAATAACTCACTGTGAAATAAACATAAACGAACACAAGCCGCTTAGGGGAACGAAACACGTGCGTTTACCACCATTTATAGCAAGCAAGCGTGCATGTGTTAATATTAAAAACGACGATGAATTCTGTTTTAAATGGAGCATAATTTCTGCGTTGTCTCCCGCGCAAATCAGTTCAGATAGACCATCATCTTATCATATATCGGATATTACGCAAAGTGTTATAACACTGGATAATGGTATATTATTAAAGTTTAACGAGCTAGAGTTCCCACTAAAGGCGCACGATGTAGCGAACTTTGAAAAATTAAACCCCTTAATTAGCGTAAACGTGTTTGGTTATGAACCCGAAAATCGGAAAATTGTGGGACCATATTATAACACAAAGAACGAGCGAAAATATCATATAAATTTATTATTGATACAAAACACCGACGAAGACCAACACTATGTGTGGATAAAGAACCTTTCAAGGTAATACCGTAGTTTTGTCTATTCTCCCCCCCTAATTTTTATTGTTTAAGGTTGATCCAACATCAACAGACACTCCACGGCCATAAGCTTTTTATTTGCAATACATGTCTTCAGCATTTTCATACCGAAGAAGCCCACCTACAGCACAAAAACGAGTGTGGTAAAATTGTGACAACCATGCCGAAACCGGAAAAATCAACACTATATTATCAGAATTTTGAGCGCCAACTGGATGTGCCATTTGTCATTTATGCCGACTTTGAGTGTTTGCTTCAAGATGTGAACACCTGTTTTGCCGACCCAGAAACTTCCTCAACAGCAAAAGTCCAGGAGCACACACCATGTGCATTTTCATATTATATTAAGTGTTCTTTTGATTCGTCATTAGATAGGTTAAGAGCGTACAAAGGTCCAGAATCCTCTAAAAGCTTTGTAAAATCGCTTGTGAACGACGTAAGGCGGCTCTATTCAGACTATATAATGATGCCAAAACCGATGTATACTTTAACAAACCAAGAAATGAAAATTCAAACAGAAACGGTCCTTTGTCATATATGTAAAAAGATTCTTGAAAACGACAGAGTGATGGACCACTGCCACTTAACGGGAAAGTATAGGGGTCCAGCTCATAATAAATGTAATTTATTATTTAGAGTGCCCAAATTCTTTCCAATCTTTTTTCATAATTTTTCCGGATATGATTGTCATTTATTCGTAAAAGAACTTGGTAATTTGGACGGTGATATAAAAATTATTCCCCAAAATAAGGAGCGATATATATCGGTATCAAAAAGAATTGTGATCAATAGCACCACAACGATTGAATTACGATTTTTAGATTCTATTAGATTTATGCAAAGTAGTTTAGATGAGCTTGTAACATATTTACCCGCGATAAAACTAGAGACAGTGCGCTCAATATATGGGGAAGAAAGCAAATTCAAGTTGCTAACAAGAAAGGGCGTATTCCCCTATGAGTATATAAATTCGTGGAGCCGATTGGACGACCCTTGTTTACCCCCACGCGAAAATTTTTCTAGTAAATTAACAAATAGTGAGTGTAGTGAAAACGACTATAAACACGCGCAAAACGTCTGGAAAGAGTTCAATTGTAAAACGCTTTGGGATTATTTAGAGTTGTATTTGAAAACAGATGTATTGCTTTTAACAGACGTGTTTGAAAATTTTAGGAAAATTTGTAAAGAAATCTATGAGTTGGATCCCTGTCAATATTACACTGCTCCGGGTCTAGCATGGGATGCTATGCTTAAAACAACAAAAACCAGACTAGAGCTTTTAAATGATATAAACATGTACAATTTTTTCAAACGAGGCATTAGAGGGGGCATTACCCAATGTTCGCATCGACACTCTGTAGCCAACAATAAATATATGGAAAGCTTTGTTGAAACGAATCCATCAAAATACATAATATATTTGGATGCAAATAACTTATACGGGTGGGCCATGTCTCAACCCCTTCCACATTCTTCATTCGAATGGGTTCCAAATGTTAATGATATTGATATTATCAATATTCCACAGGATTCTGATATTGGATACATATTAGAGGTCGATTTAGAGTATCCCCCATTAAAACACAATGATCACAACGATTTACCCTTTTGTGCAGAAAATAAAGCAGCACCGGGTTCCAAAAACAAAAAGCTTATTACAGACTTAACAAACAAACACAAATATATTATTCACTATCGGAATCTGCAACAATGCTTAGAAAATGGGCTAAGACTTATCGGTGTTCATAGAATTTTACAATTTAAACAGTCTTGTTGGCTAAAGAGCTATATCGATTTGAATAATTATTATCGCACAAAAAGCAAAAATTCGTTTGAAAAGAATTTCTTTAAATTGTTGAACAACGCGGTATATGGGAAAACGATGGAGAACGTGGAAAAAAGAAAAGATGTGAAAATTGTTACAGAATGGGAAAGTCGGGGCAGACACCTAGGCGCCCGCGCTCTTATCGCAAAACCTAACTTTCATAGTATAGCCATATTTTCAAACAACATGGCCGCAATTCAGATGAATCGAGTGAATGTGTGCTATGATAAACCAATTTATTTGGGGTTTACCGTTCTTGATATTTCAAAGCTAAAAATGTACGATTTTCACTATACTTATATGAAACCAAAATATCGCGAAAATGTTCTTCTAAATTATATGGACACAGATTCATTCATTTATACAATTAAAACAGAAGATTTTTATAGAGACATTTTAAACGATATTGACAACTACTTTGATACTTCAGAATATTCTAAAGATAATCCCTATCATATTCCATTGAAAAATTGTAAAATTTTAGGTTTAATGAAAGACGAAACGCACGGAAAAATAATAAACGAATTTATAGGGCTAAGAGCAAAAATGTATTCATTAAGTATTGATCAGGAAAAAACAATAAAAAAGGCAAAAGGCGTTAAGAAAACTGCAGTGGATAGATTGAGTATAGATAATTATAGAGAGTGTTTGTATAGGAATAAAATTTATAGAGGAGATATGTATGTATTTAGATCAAAACTTCATAACATATATACGGAGTGTATTAATAAGATAGCTTTAAGCAGCTTAGACAATAAGAGACTAATTAGGGAGGATAAAGTTAGCACATATGCTTGGGGACATTGTGAAATTTGATATGAAAATAATAACAGCATTGTATTTTATAAAAAAAGGCGTTTTTTTTTCCTCAAAGATAATGGGCAAAAACACGAACCGTTCGTTGTTTTAGTTGAAGGAAATATTGGATGTGGAAAATCCACACTTCTAAATCATTTCAACAAATTTGATGATGTATGCTTGATGTATGAACCACTTAAAAAATGGCAAAATGTGGGGGGATACAACCTATTGGTGTGTAGCATCATATTCTCATATTAAACCCAAACGTTTATATGAAACATTTTAGGATTTGTTTTATAAGGACCCAGAACGATGGGTAATACCTACACAGAATTATATTACTTTAACCATGTTTGAAATGCATATGCGATCAACAGACAAGAAGTTTAAACTAATGGAGCGCTCTTTGTACAGCTCAAGGTGCGTTAATGATTTCTGGCTCCAACATTTTTTAGTTTTTTTTAGATATTGCTTCATAGAATGTCTATATGAGGCTGGACGAATAGATGACGAAATGCGATGCGTTCTATTAGAAACCCATAATCTGATGGAACAAAACTTTAAGATTAACGCCAATCTTATTGGTGAGCTACAGATGAAAATATTTTAAAAACACACCAAACAAGCGTCTTTATAGTTTATATTCAAACATCTCCGGAGGTAGCATATGAGCGAATAAGAAAACGAGCCCGCGCCGAAGAAGAATTTGTGTCAATGGAGTATTTACAAAGCCTACACAAACACCACGAGAACTGGTTAATCGAAAATAAGCCCCAAACAAACAGCATACCCGTTGTTGTTGTGGATGGAAATCAGAATGCGGCTTGTATGCTTTCAGAATATCAAAAAATAGAACAAATGCTGCAGCTGCCCCAAGAAACACGAATCTCAACTTACAATAGCATAAAATAATAAATCGATAATTTTATTGATATAAAAAAAAAATATACTTTATTTTGCTTTTTCACACACAACACATTTTTTCTTATTTTAACCGATCTACAACAATTTCCTAACTTCGCTAGTCAACGGATTGTATTCTACAATTCTATCGTGGAGTAATAGACAAAATGCTGTTGTCTTTGGCGGAAACATGCTTGCAAGCAAATAGCGATATCCTTTATTATTGGCTGATGATAGTTATCGCATTTATTCTATTAATTGTGATTTTTTTAATTCTTCAATAATTGATATTATTTCGTTGTTTTGATTATTGTGATCTGTTTGTTGCGATGCAATGAGTAACTGCAATCGACTTACTAATTCATTCGGATCATCCCAATTTATATAGTCTTTCTGTTTGTTGGGTGTTTGCATTAAGCTGTAGTTGTTGTATTTAATGTTGACCATTCGTTTTAACCCCCTTCCTTCTTTGCTATTCAACAGCTTAGAAATTATTTGTGTATACTTAAAGCCTCGATTTCCATTAACTTGACTACTGCTGTCATAAGATCGCCTGTGAGCATTACTATGCAGAAGAATATTTTTATAATTCTCTAAATCTTCATTGGTATATAATGTTTGATCTGGGTTCTTCATAAAAAGCAGTTCAAATAAGCCTTGAGTTCCCATATAAGAATTCTCATCTACAACTATTTGTTTGCCATCGATTACGAAATTCGAATTTCCTATCTTCCAATTATCCTCAGCATCGTCATCCTTATATACACCATAAATACTATCAATTATAGTCGGTTGATTTACATAAATATCTAGATATTGTTTAGCAATATCCGAAAAATGGTTTTGCTTCATGTACTCTTCAAGATGTTTTTCTCCTTCCGGAGACGTTACATATTTACGAATAGCTTTTGTAGAAGAATTAGATGAAGTGCTGGTGCGGTTAAGTTTTCGCTCAAGCTTTGCTGGAGGAGGAGTTTTGAAACTATCATCTTCTTCACTATCTTCCTTCTAAAATATTTCGATCTTTCTTTCAATAGGTTCTACTTTGCTTTTGAAATGATATTTGCTGCATCGAAAGGGATTCGATATATTCATAATACTATAAAAGCAAAATCACAGCATCGAAGCAGTTCATAAATAGATTAGATCTGTTAAAAGCATCAGTTCAACAGTTGAAAGCAGTTCAACAGTTGAAAGCAGTTCAATAGCTGTTAACAGGACCAGTTTAACAGTTCAAAGCAGTTCAATAGCAGTTCAAAGGTCCACATTAACAGCTCATATCAGTTCAGTTGCAGTTCAAAGGATCGGTTTGATGCAGCTCGATAGCTGTTCAATACAGTTTGATAACAGTTCAATACGGTTTGAGTGGTGCAGCGGTGAAGATACATAGTTCCAAACAATTCGAAAAAGGAACAAATAGATTTAGGTGCAGCAAATATCATTTCAAAATCAAATTAGAACCTATTGAAAGAATATTTCGAAATATTTTAGAGACCTTTCGAAACTTGAAGACAAATTGCTGCTGCTGTTGCCCCCCATAAACAATGAAAAGGACAATGTATGATAAACAGTTACTCAGTGATATTGTAAAGACAACCAATACGATAAGGAAAAAGTATCAACAACTGAAAGCCAACAAAGCCGGGATAGAGATTCAGTTGGAGGAAACATTTAAGCCAATCACTAACCCTCTCAAAGAATTTGTTAAAAGAACTAAGTTGTTGCAAGATCAAGCCATAAAAA